>PVKA01003532.1:47823-108876 GCA_004027165.1 Ctenomys sociabilis
ATATATATATATATATATATATATATATATATATATATATATATAATTATGTTAATGAAATTCTAATGTAAAGTAAAACATTTAGAAATTTTGTGTATTTTATGCACTGGCATTTATTTATTTTGCGGAACCAGGGATTGAACTCAGGCCCTTGTGCTTGCCAGGGAAGCACTTATTCCACTGAGCCATCTCCCTGGCCCCTCACTGGCTTTTTTAGATGAAGAAATTTGTGTTCTCTTTTCCCAAAGGATTACACCAAGGGATGGCGGTTATGTGGTGTGACTTTCCTAGAAGGTAGGAGATAACCAATGGGGAGTCCTCTTTCCCAAGGAGACTTATGGGAGCATCTAATCTTTGCTCTTTCAGTTAAGGAAAAGAGTGAAAGCCATCAGCAAACTGAAATCTGTCCAATTTCCAGGGAAGGACGTGGGGGCAACTCTTCAGTGTCTAGGACTGTTCCTGGGATGGAACATTTAGTGTCCCAGGCTACTGGTAATGAGCACCAGGGTCTGCTTGCCCCAGCACTTGTGGTGCCTCTGTTCTTGAGCCTGCGTAGATTCCCCTGCAGCTGAATAGGTGTCCAGAAACTTCCTCATTTGCATTGATCTGGCTCCTTCCTACACCTCCTTCTTTATATCATTGCAGCTTGTGGCAAGCTTGAAAAAATTACCTGTTGGACTATTCCTCAGTTCTTGACTATTGCTAACCGGACTGTCTTCTTGTAAAGTTCTCAAGAGTAGGACCATTTGCTTCTTTCCGCTGTTTGTGATTTTTCAATATCGTGCAGGTGCTTTGTAACTCTTTGCAGTGTTTAATGGTTACAGTAGTTTTATTTATTTATTTACTTATTGTATTTTAGGGAAGGGTCTACAGGGTGTTCAGTGTCTTATTACTAGGTCAGACTCATAGTGATCCTCCTATTTACAGCCTCCCAAGAGCTGGGATTGCAGGCACACACCAGCCTCAGTCCCTTAGTCTCAGTGTACCTTGGGGGCAGGGCTGGCAAGGCAGGCCCTGGGATCGAACCTCCGGCCCATGCGCCTGCTTGCCGGTACTTTAATCTGCTGAGTTATTTGGCTGGCCCTAGAACAGTTTCAATCATGCCAACAGTTTTTGGACTCTGCTTTCTGTAAGTGAAATCATTTGACCCTTTGTTCTCCGACTTCCTCTTCTGTTAAGAGCAGGCTCATGATTCCCTTTGTGTGTGGATTTTTCTGCCGCCTTCACTCTGAAAGCTCTTTCTCTTGCCTGATCCCTACAGCTTTTACTGCATAATCTGCCTATCTCCACTTCCTATCTCCTGGTTGCTGCTCTACCTGCTCCTATCACCTGCTCCTCTGCTTGAGCTGCGGGCCTGGGGCCAGCTGTTACTCAAGTTGTGTGGCCTGTGTTCCGTCTCAATCCTCAGCTTGATTTGCTGTGTTTACCTTTTCGCACTGTCTTTGCAAGTGTCTCCTCCCGTGGATTTTGTCATGGTCTCCTATATTTCCATCATAGTAGTAGAGTGAGGTGATTGGAGTATAGGATCTGGACCTCGAGCACCTGGATTTAAATCCTGGTTCTGCCATTTGCTAGGTTGGGGACCTTGCGGATGGGCTGACACCCTCAGTGGTTCACATACCTCTTCTGAAAAATGGGGATGCTTATACAAAGGTGCTCTGGATAGTGGTGAGGATTAGATGCGTTAAGAGGCACCTAGGTGTTGCCCAAGTGGAATGAACAGTGCTGGAGAAGTGTCTGCTCCAGGTGCTACTCTGGGGACTGTTCTCTGATGTCTCTGTGGGCTCTTTTTCCTTTCTCTTAGAGCTCTCCAGGTCTCTCTTTCAAGGTCTCCAGCCCAGATCTATCTTTCTGGCCTCCAGGCGCCTATTTCGAGCCCACCTTGGGCATCCCGTCTCAGCTTGCTTCTCCCTTACTCCCCTGCTTGCTTCTTCTGCCGCTCTTTATCTGTCAGTGGTGCTGCCCATCCCAGGAGCTGAGGCATCGCCATGGGCTTCTTCAGGTCTTCCTCTTCATGCATCCAGCTCTGCATCCAGGCCTGCTAATATTATCACTTTAATGCCTCTTGAATTGGTCTTTACCTTTCCTGTGGTATTGATTCTAGTCTGTGCTAAAGTACTGCTCACCTGGAGAGCAGTGGCCTGCAGTTCCTGCTACTTACTGTGATACGTCATCATGGTGTGGGAAAGCTCCCACAGTTCTCCTCAGTACAGCAAGTCTATGTGCCCTTCTTGGTGGCCCTGGAGACCTTTGTAGCTCCATGGACAGGGCTTTCTTTTATTCTTCCATATACTTGTATTGGCCTCTTTTGTCAGTGGTGCTGAAATGTTTTCCTATGTCATGTTCTACTTGGTGAAAGTGTCATAGGTCTTGAACACTCACAGCAGGAATCACTGTTGGCATTTGGGGTCAGACAGCTCTTCATGCAGTGAAGGACACTTAACACCCTTGTGACCTGGGTGTTGAATACCACTAGCAGCTCTTGTCCCTGTCCTTCTCTTCATTCATCTTATGATAGCCACAAAAGCTGCTTACCCCACTTCCCATGGTAGGAATAGCCATGCGAGAAATCTCAGGTTTACCTTTATTTGGGAAGCCCTAACTGGTACCCCCTGCTGAGACGCTTGGGCAGTTCTGTCCCTCCCCTGTCCCTGGGCCGCACATACATTTTGTAGTTGCACTATTTCTCTCTGGGGTGGGGCTTGTCTTTGCATCCCCAGTTCCTGGTATGCAATGGGAACTCAGTACATATTTGCAATGCAAATGAACATTTATATTATCCATGGTATCTGTCACTGTAAGTCATTATTTACCTATTTCACACTTCCTTTTCAAATAGGTTGAAAGATATTTAAAGAGAAAGAGAGAGAGAGACCTTTTATGTCTGACTTATTACCTAGTATAAAACACTGAGTAACTAAACATTTAGAGACTAGTTGTATGTCTATGGCAAAATCTTAGATCTTTTCATTTTTGCTTGAAGGTCATATGTCTAAATGTTAAGGTGTGTTTCTATACTTTCCTCAGCTTTTACGCTCTTGTGTGTTCATTTTATGATCTATACTCAGGTATTGTAATTAGCCACTCCAGTTTAAGCATATTTCAGTTTTTATGGACAAAGGGAAGTAATATCACAAGTAATTTTCTTCTATCCTGGGTAATAAAGTGAAATAAAGATTCCCCATAAAGATTGCAGGAAGCCAGAGTTGGGGTGGGAAGGTGTGAGAGTTGTCACACAGACCACAGTCGGCTACTTGAATGAAGTGTGGACAAAAAGCTCAGGGTACCTGAGCTGTCTCTCCTTAGTGGTTGGCTTTGTCAGCTGCTGAGGCTCCATTTCTGGTTAGACCCTCATCTAGGTAGTGGGAGGGGTTGTCACACATCAGTGATTCCCCACTATTTCTCTCTGCTGTGACTGTTTTCCGTCTAGTCAGCAGTCTTTGGATCAGTCTTACACATAATTTTAGTAATGTAATTTTAGTGGCTATTTTATGGCCTCAAACCCTTCCCTGGCTTCCCACTGCCTCTAAAAGGGGCTTCTCAACCAGAAGAAGGTATCTTTTTTCCCCTCTTGGACCTCAAATCCTTAACCTAAGCCCGTGACTCCCAAGTAGGAAGCCAGCTGAATGATTTGGCAGTTCCTTTGTTTTGTTCCATAAATAAAATTTCCTACATAATTATTTCACTTTATTACCCAGGATAGAAGAAAATTACTTGTGATATTTTAAAAATTTGTTTATCTTATGTTTTAAATATTTACTTATTTATTTGGCACAGGGTCTCACCATGCAGCTCAGACTTGTAGTGATCCTCCTATCTCAGCCTCCCTAGCTCTGGAATTACAGGTGTGTGCCCCTATGCCCATGACGTGGGGACAACACGTCATGCCCAGAGTTCTGAAACTTGCATGGCATGCACTACTGGGGATTGAAACTGGGTCCTTGCACTCTGCCAGGTGCTTAGACTGCTGAGCTATCTCCCATGCCCTAAAAACTTATTTTTAAAGAATAAAGCCTTGCTGCCATGCAAAGTAATAACTAAAAAAAAGTCACAAGCTGTAAAAGAAATTCTAAAAATGTTTTAAGTAATGTCAACATTACTTAAAGCAAAAGAATAAAAGGACAGAAAAAATAAAAACACTTATAGCTACTGCAAAATGGTAACAAGAACGCATACATTTTAGCGAGATTTTCAATCAAAATTTTTTTTTGAGATAATTGTAAATTCATGCAGTTGAAAGAGTAATAAAGACGTACTTAAAAAAAGATACTTCTTTTATTCTGCTCAGTTGCCCCCCAGACCACATTTTATAACATTGTAGCACTAGTCTCTCAGGCAGGATGGATGCTGACATATTATCTTCAGATGCCACAGTTTTGTTTGTGACCTCAGCATGTGTCTTTATAAATTTCAACATAAAAATGAAACAGACTGATGATATCCTCTAGAAGGCCTAGCAATGGCATCTCAGAACCTGGCTCATTTCCTGACATTTTTTTTTTTTTGATATCACTTTGTCACCTGTGTATTTCAGTGGCCCTCGCTATAGCTGAGACACTAAATGGTTTCCAAACCTTGCTCTTGTGTGTCCCTCCTTCTCTTTTTTTGGCAGAACCAGGGGTTGAACTCAGGCCCTTGCACTTGCCAGGGAAGCGCTTGTTTCACCCGGCCCCTTGTTCCCCTTTTTTAAATTCTCAGCTTCCTCTACCCCCAAAGCTGTTTCTAATCCCTGGTGACAACTAATCTGCCCTCCATTTCTATGCATTTTTTTTTAATTGTAAAGAAGTTATGTATATGGAATAACATGCCCTGTAACCATGTGGGCTGTGTTAGTAGTATCCTCCTTTGCACTGGTTGGTATGTAGTTGTCCCCAGTATGTTTTGGGGATTGGCTCCAGGACTCCCAGAGATAACCTAAACCCAGACATACTCAAGCCCTTGATATATACACTGGCATAGTGTTCACAGGGCCTGTGCAATCCTCCCTTGTACTTTGAACAGTCTCTAGATCAACGCCTAATATAGTGTCAGTAAATAGTAATAGCTTTGTAGTAGTAATAGCTATGTAAATAGTTGTCATACCATATTTTGTAGAGAATAATGGCAAGAAAAAGACTTCTAGACATGCTTATAGACACAGCTGCCGTTAGCCTGGCTACCATCTGTAGTTGGTGGAACTCAGAGATAAGAAGGGTCGGCTCTGTGTTATAAATGCACACATGCCCATTAGTTTAACCACTAACCTGTAGAAGGCCATCTGGACTATTCTGGCAGTGGGTTATAACAAATAAGGCTGCTATGAATGACCACATACGTGAATCTAAAATTTTATGTCTTCAGAAGGAAAGTAGCTATTAGCACAATTTCTCCTCCTTCCTTCTCCTTCTCCTTCTTTAGTACAGGCTCTACAGAATCTCACTGCATAGATCAGACTCACAGCGATCCTCCTGCTTATGGCCTCCCAAGTTCTGGGATTATAGGCATGTGCCACCATGCCCAGTATCAGTCACTGTCTCAGTGTGCCCCGGGAGTGGGCCCGGCACAGCATGCTGGGGATTGAACCCTGGCCGCTGTGTCTGCCTAAGCAGGTGCTTTAATCCACCGAGCTATGTGGCCAGCCTTTACTTTTTGAGAACTGCCAAGCTTTTCCAGGACAGCTGTGTCATTTTACACTCCCAGCCAGCATGTCTGAGCCATCCATTCATTGCACCCCCTCTCCAGCACTGGGCAACTCAGCCTGTTTTGCTTTTAGCCATGCTGAGTGGTATGGATCAATATTCTGATTTTAATTTCCATGTCCTTGCTGGCTAATGATGGCGAGCACCTTCCCATGTGCTTGCCACCCACACATCCTCTTCAGTGAAATCCTTCATCTTTCATCCTGTACTAATTGAGTTGAGAATTCTTTATCTGTTGTGTTGCTTGCAAATATTTCCTTCCAGCCCATAGCATGCTTTCATTCTCCACGCAGACCGAAAAGTTTGATGTCTAACCTGATTTAAAAAGTAGTATTTAGTTGTTTTAGGGTCTAATGGTCCCATGAGAATCTGATAAAAACCTGTAGACACTTGTAGAAAAGTGCATATGTGCCCAGAATTTTGCAATCAGTTTCATGGACTTGCTGGACTGTGTGAGGTCATCCGTGCACCATACGTTGTGAACTCATGGTCAATAACATTGTGCGTTATTTTCTCGAAATGCCACATAATCTATAGGGAGAGTGCCTTCCCCTCCCCTAAGTGCAGAGTGGAAAACGATGTAGTTTACAGGGTGGGAGCATGCTGAAACACTGGCCAAGTTTTATTTATCTCAAGTGCCCTTTTCCTGGTAAGACATTCCTTGGCCTCAGGGAGACCTTGCCAGGGGACTACTTTAAATTTTTGTAGATTGAGCAGTTACAGTGCGAAGGCCCTGGCTTCAATCTTTTTTTTTTTTTTTTTCTTTTTTAAATTAGACCCATGATTCTTTATCATTATCTCATTTCATTTTCTTACTTCCTATGTTTATAAAGTTAGAGCAAGAAAATAATAAATCACACAGCATCTTGCCTCTAACAGCCAACTGGTGGATGTAAAAGTCTCAGAGTTCTTTCATCAGCTGATGCCTAAAAGTCTGCAGTCAATGTAAGGAAGCACAGTCCATGTAAAAGTCACAAGTTGCCCCACCTGGGCTGGACCTTGCAGTCCTCCTGCTTCAGCCTCCCAGCAGTACAGGTGCACAGGTACTTGTACTATTGATACAGTCATTAGTTGGGTCTAAATCCAGTACCATCAGTATTAGTTCAGCCTTTGTTGAACTTGATAATGCCCACTGTGAGGAGAATGCAAATGGAAGACAGGTAGGAGGAGCTGGGACATTGCTGTTAAATTCTGATGCAAAGCTTTTTTGTAAGTAGGGCTGTCATTGCTAAGTTTTTGACACAGGACCCCTGCCCCCATCCATAAGCCTGTGCTCCTTTGTCCCAGATGTTGTGCTTTACACCTGGATTATAGATTAGCGTAGGCAGTCAATGGTTTCTGCTACCTCTGGCTCACAAATCTACTGCCTCAGCCCCTTGAACTCCAAGTCTCTGTTCATGTCTCTCCTTGTGCTGACCTCCAGCCTATTTAGAGATCTTTTCTCCCCTCATGCTTCTCTTGTGCCATCTCAGTCTGCTGGGTTAATGGTCTCCTCCTCTATCCTCTGGCGGCTCCCAGATGTAGCTTTTATCACTCTGACCGACTGCAAGCTCATCAACAGTGTGTATTTCAAACATTTGGGTGTCCCTCCCAAGATGGCATCCATGGTGCTTTGCACGTGGTGTATGACAGTGACTTGGCTCTGGATGTGGAAAAGGAAAATTAGGGCTCTATTTTATTTTATTTTTTTTGTCTTTTTGAGACAGGGTCTCACTATGCAGTTCAGGCTGGCCTTAAGCTCACTTTGTAGCTCAGGCTGGCCTCGAACTCACAACAATCCTCCTGCCTCAGCCTCCCGAGTGCTGGGATTACAGGCATGTGCCACCATGCCCGGCTTAGGGCTCTATTGAGGATGAAGAAAGTGATGCTTCGATAGGTTGTGTCTTGCCTAAGATGCTCGAGGGATAACAGGTTTGCATTGACTATGAGCAGAACACTCCCTAGATGCATAAAGTAAGTAAAATTGTAAAGGAGATGTTCCTTAGATTTGGAAGAAGGTTTTAAGAGTCTAATCACATTGACTATGTGCAAATATATCCTGAGAAATACAAGTGAGTGTGACAGGCTTGGCAGAACATTTTGTTAGCACCAACTCGTGCGCCTCCTTGTACTTTACAAACATCCTCTAATTTAGGCCGCCCCATTTCAGACTGCCTGGCTCCCCTTTGTCCTCCCTGCCCCCACCACCCCCACTAGTTTGAATTAATGAGGTCCTGTTGAATAGTTTCTGTGTTGTTTCCTTTCTAGTCTTCAGCCATCTCCCCCACTGAGTTGACCAAATAATTCAACCTTTTCACTTAAAGCTGCTTAGGCTTGCATACTCAGGTGGATAACTCTAACGTGAAATGGAGCTGTGGGCATTGCGGTTCTACTCCATCGCAGGCGTACTGCTACTCCTCCTTGCCCATTTCCAATGCGCTGGCACTGAAGGGTTCTAGTGAGACTCGGCCTTACCTCTCTGTAGTGCGCTGTTCTTTACTTCTCCAGTTAGGATCACATTTGTGCCCCACTTCAGCTCCAGCATCTGCTAACTGTGTGATCTTATGAAAGCTGTAGTTTTCAACTTTGTAGTAATTCTAAGGATGAACAGAAAATAAATTTGTGTGTAGATGTGTGTGAGAGACAGAGAGAGAGAGAGAGAGAGAGAGAGAGAGAGAGAGAGAGACAGAGACAGAGACAGAGAGACAGAGACAGACAAAGAGGCTAGGGAGAGAGGACAGAAATCTTCTGAACACAATTGCTCTGCTGAATGCCAGACCATGATTATGAGGCTCACTCAAGCTCTTCTATCACTTCGTGGAGACAGCTCTTATTCCTTGATTATCTTTGAAGCTTCTGCCTTGTCACAATTTTTCCTTTACGCTGCCCCATTCTCAGTCTCAGCACCTTTACATAGAATTCAAGCAGTTCTCCAATTATATTTTTCCACATTATGAAAACTATCCTGCTTTAAAAGTAGTTCTAGTTTTATTTGTTATGATTTTGGGTTCTATTTGCATCACTTAGTAACCACACCTAGATCAAAGCAAACAAATTGCAAAAACCCAACAAAACCCTGCCCCAACCCCTTGCATCTGGCAAAGATTGGATCGATCATGGAAGATTGGTGCTGGCATTAGGCGGAGGGAGGGGGCAGGAGGGTGAAGAAGGAGAGCATTGATTATCTAGGACCTAATTGGCAGATGGCCAGTTCAATTTTGAGTGTTTTTATATTTAAATAGTTTTCACTTTATTTTGGTGCTTGCTTATTTATTTATTTATTTAGGTTTTGTACTTTAGGGAAGGGTCTATAAGGTGCTCAGGGTCTCACTGCTAGACCAGACTCATAGTGATCCTCCTGTTTACAGCCTCCCAAGAGCTGGGATTACAGGTGCGTGCACCTCCACGCCCAGTTTCAATTGCTGTCTCAGCAGACCCCAGGATCCAACCCCCCAGCTTCTGTGCCTGCTTGCAGCTTTTACTTTATTTGCAGCAGAGGCTAGTTGGAAATGAAAGTTCACGTAATTAAGGCTCCCCGCACTTTCTCAAGGTGCCTGAGAGGAACGTCTGAGCCGATGTGTGTGGAATGTTTAGCACAATGTCTGGATTACCATTAGCTCCTCAGCTGGAGTTATGAATAATACTGTGAATACTCTTTGAGCGTTACCTGTGAATGGGTTTTATGGGAAGCATTTTAAGCAATGATGGTTAGCATATCCAGACAAAATTGAAGTCATGTTTTTGTTTTTTAAATTTAAGTCATGGGTTTTTATATTCAGTCTGCCTTGGCATATTCCTTTTCAATTCACAAATATGAGAAACCCAGAATTTCATAAAGTCAAGAATTGATTTTTATAATTTGAATGTTTATTTTCTTCTTTAAAACAAGTTTAGGCTGCTTGAAGTGGTCTAATTTTTAAGGAGTTTCCTAGATATTAAAAATATTGAGATATTACATATTCCTCATCAAATAAATAAAAAATACTGTATTTTTGCATCTTGATATTCTTTTTTTCTCCCCATTTAGGGGGGAATAAGCTTAAAAAGTGTAGTTGCCTACTAAGGCCCAACTCATTCCCTAGAATCTGCCAGCAAGACTTGGGAAATATTTTGACATTTGCTTTCCTAAGAAGTATTTTGAAAAATTATGATTAAAACAAATTTGAATGTTTTAATTTAAACAAATTAAAACAAGTTTGCACTCCATTAAGTGCAAGTGGAGCACTTAAGCACTGGGAAATGAAATGGAGTGTGGGGCCTGACACACCTACAGAGAGGAGACGCGCGTCACGAGGAGCTCTGGCGGCCATAACTTGCCTGGCAAATGCCAGCTTGCTTGCTAAACTTGATGTACACAGAGGCATGCCGTACTGTAGCACATGGCTCAGTACCTGAGCACATCATGTACTGCTTTTTACTCTGAAAGAGGAACTAATTTGGGGAGAAATCCAAACAAGAATATAAGTTAAAATACAATTCAATTTGAAATTTGTCAATTGTATTCGGCACACTGTTTTCTCCAATTGTTTTCTCTGCAGATCACTGCAGAAATTCCATAGGGTTTTTGGAAGCACCAGGCCCGAGGCTGAGAACTACTGCTTCTGCTGGAGTGCGTGCCTCAGCGCCAGGTATCCACTTCAGCCATGGAACACTTTTAACATTGATTTCAGAGTAAACAGTCCTGGGAACAAGTCTCTCAAGCTGAAATGTTGTAAAGCATTACAATTACTAAATCAGGATTTTTAAGAATGCTGACACATAATTTATTTTCTTTTTGCCAAGGATCGCAAGGGGACTTAAGTGACTTCTTTGAAAAATATAGTAATTACTGCTCCAAATGTGTGGTTTTTTTTTTTTTTTTTTTTTTTTTTTTAATAGTGTCTTTAGAGAAAAGTGGCAAAAGATAGAGCTGACCAAAATAATAAGGTGTGAGTTATTAAGTCTCAGGTCAGATGTGCGGAATAGTGTTACAGTCCAGATTTGGGGCAGGCTTATTGATGCCGGTGACCTGGTACTGAATGACAAAAGTATGGAGAAGCCAGAACCACCCTCAAACCCAGGGAAGCTGTGTGTCCCGCTGGGGTCCAGCGCGTGCAGCTCTTCTCACCCACTAGACATGGAACTACACAGCTCCTGCGAGCTCAGCACGCCCCACAGTCATTGCCTAATTCTGCTAAGTGGAGGAAACGACTGGGAAGACCACCCTCAGGCCGGACAAGTAGGGAAAAGAAAAAGGCCGAGTATAGATTCGGTACAGGGTCTCACTACGCAGCTCGTGCTCCTAGTGAGCCTCCTGTTTTCAGCCTCCCCAGCACTGGGATTATAGGCATGTGCCACTGTGCCCGGACTTGGTGGCCAGCTCAGTGTGCTTGACGGTGGGGCCGGTGTGGCATGTGGTGCAGGGGGTCAAACCGCGGTCGCTGTGCTTGCTTAGCAGGCGCTTAGTCCACTGAGCTATCTCACCAGTCCTAGAGCGTCTCTTATTGAACGTGCTTATTGGTTAATCATACTGGTGTGCTAATGTACATTCCGAAACACACAAAATGAAGAAACTGAGGGACGTTAAGCACTATAATAAATTTCCTTTGAATAACCCCATTTGTTCTTTCTAGAAACAGTATAGAAGAGACGATAGCAATCTATGACAAATGATTAAATTAAGAACGTATTAAAATAAAAGACACATGATTCTCCTGAAAATACTCCTCATTTCAGACACTGTTGTCCCATCACCTGTGCTGCTTCCTGCAGCAGTTCTGCAAGTTCTCTTTTGAGCGTGTCTTTACAAGACGTGATGGACTATGTGGGGGTGCTGCCGCTGGTGCCGTCCAGTGACAAAGTGTGTCCTCCTCTACCTCAGGTGCTGGACTGGCACTGGGTGACCTCTAGCTCTTACCTACGTAAGGTTAACTTTTTGTTTTTCATTCTTCTCCATGACATTTTTATTGAATATAGAGAAAGATACAAGTATTCAGAAAATAGTGTAAGTTAGAATAAAATTTAGATACATTGCTCCAGAAAAACCTTGAGAATTTCTTAGTACTTGTAGTGCATAGCTCACTGGTGGCCAGCTTCTTACACCCCACCTGAAATGAATTAGCATGGTGCTGGGTGCGGGAGGCCCAGCTGAGGACTGTTGCCAGCAGCGTAAAGGCAGAACAGGAGCAGCTGCCGAAATGGTGCTAGGGAGGCTGTTTTAGAAGCAGTTGCAGCTTTTGGAAGCTGCTCGTTCTCTTGGGCTGTTCTGATGGGTGACTTTGTCGTGCTGGCTTTCCTGGTGAACTTTGGAGAAGTTTGGGTCCTCACTTTGAGCATCGCTTCCTGTGTCCAGAGGGGAAGACGGTACACTGCCCAGCCTCATGGAGAAGCTTGTCTCATTGGTTTTCCTCATGGGAACTCAGCTTTCCTCATCCCTGGAGGAGCTCAGAACCTCACTGTTGCTGAGGATGGCTGTGGTACTTTTGGGGGAGCTCTGCGTTGCTTCCTATCTCCGGTTTAGACCCCTCAGCCTGTTAGCATTAATCCTTTATCCCATTGGCATAGACTTTCTAGCCTCCACCACTGACCTTTGGGCCTTTCCTGCACTTCTTGTGTATGATTCTTGAGTGATTCATTACAACCTGCACTATATCGTTCACCTTGCAAAAACTCCAAATCATTATACTATTTCTCTGGGTAGAAAAATAACTTTCATAGGTGATAGGTCAGGACTCAAAGTTCGCCAGGAGCCCTGCCCCCAAACTCTCTCCCCCTTGGTCCCACTCAGCCAAACCCTAAACCGCAGAACAGGCCCACCTGACTCTGATTCAACCACAAGGAAGACAGTAATGTCCACCTGTGACCTAGCTGTTCCAGCCCACAACCACCCTCCCATAAAGTCTCTTGCCTGCTTTGTTCAGTGCTGCCTTGGACTGCAAGACAGCCCTCCAAGTGAGTTTCCACCTCCGGGTGAGCTTCCAATAAGTCTGCCTTTACTCGGGTCAGTGTGTCTGGTCAGGTTCTGCCTGGCTTTGGCTGCCTTGTTTTTGGTCTTTCAAGAGCTACCTTCGTTCGTTACACACCAAGGAGCTTTAGTGTGTTTCCATACAATGGCTGAGGCTTTCCAATGAGAATAATATAGAAAGATGAAGAAAGACTAGCTTTTGACTCAGGGAAACTAAGGGACACTTCCTCAGCAAGACATGGAAGTTAGCCTCAAAGGTACCAAGTCACGTTGTTGGTAGATCCCCAGACATGGTGTAAAGAAAATAGCTCTACACCTCTCTGGCATTCCTCACAAAAATATGTAATTCCAGTAGTTCTGGAGGTTTCAGTCCATATTCAGCTAGCAGAGCAGCACAAGATAGAGAACAACCTTTCATGGCCAGGGCAGCAAAGAGCAAGAGCAAAAGGGCTAATGTTTTGAGTTGACTTAGGGCAACGAGATGGCCATCATAATGAAACCAAAGACACAAAAGAGGCCTTCCGGGTCGGACATGTCCCGTCGCTCTTGCACTTTCTAAAGCTGCCCCGGAGGTCCTCTTTTGTGTCCCTGGTAGCAAGGCTCTGCCACTGCACTCTGGTCTCAGTCCTTTTTATTCCTTGGTGAGGTTTCCCGGATGCGTTGTCCCCTCCTTCCGAAATGATGTGGTTGGCTGAACTGGGGCCACTGAGAGTGTAAGGGCTGGTTGCTCAGCCTGCACTAACTGCTGTCATTTGTTGCTCTCATTGCAGATGCAGAAGCCATGGAGTTGAGCTGCAGGGAAGTTCCTCTTTACGTAAGTCTCTAAGCACTGGGTTTCGGGTCCGTAGAGTCTTTTCCTAACTTGAACCTTGTGCCTGACGTGAGGAGAAATGCTTTGTTTGCTATTGAGTTGAGGTGCGCTGAGCATTACCATCTTATACAAGTGTATGCATAGTCTTTGCAGCTGGTTGACTCTTGTTTCTAAACTCTGAATTTTACTTGTATTTTCCTTAGAATATCTTTATATAATTTCTGAACTCATTCCCTTATAGGGGTAAGTTTTGAGCATATTATTTTACAATATCCAGTATCTCTGAAGTGTTTTTTTTTTGGGGGGGGTTTGGTGGTGACCTACTTCATATAAAAATATGAACTAGGAACTCAAGGAGATGAAGTGCTGGGGCACATGCAGGAGAAATGGGGGCTTGGGAACAAATAATCCATGAGATTTCCAGTCAGATGCGCCCTCTAAACCAAAAGAGGTTCCTGAGTCTGAGACCAGTTCCTTGGTACAGTGGGGAAGGAAACTGGCTCCTCAGACACAATGGCAGCAGGCTCACCTTGGCTCCTGCCGTGGGAAGGAGCTGTGTTGGAGGTGCGACTGGACCAGTGGGCACGGCTGGCTGGCTGTGGTTGAGGAGCAGAAGGAAGGCGATCAGAAGTTTCAGCTGATACAAATAGAGTAGTGCAGTCTCCCGCACTTCCCCACCCTGCTCACACGCACACCCTCCGCCCCTCCTTCCACACACTGCCCAGACCACTCTGTTCTCAGGAGGAGGACAAGATAAAACAATACATGGATTTCAGAGTAACAATAAAAGAGCTGCTCTCAGGGTTACCCAGTCAGTGGTCTATAAGTCTCTCTATTATGATGTGTAAAACATGAAATGTGCTTGGGGGCCCAGGCATAAGTAAAGATAAAAAAGGACCTGGCTTGTGGCTACATTGGTCGGCACTCCCGAGTCCTGCTGCCACTCCCCAGGAGTGTGCCTTCCTGATTCTCTGCCTCAAGACAGCCAGTCTCCAAACCTAACCATGATGTAAAACGTTGTAGTTGATCAACATCCTTGTGTGGTTGCCTATTAGATTAAGACCAGACTGGGGAAGAGCTAATAATACACACCACCTAAAGAGGTAAACTATTTAAATGGATCAAATACACAGGTGAAGTTTTTATGATTAAAAGTGTACCCATTTCATAAAAAGTACAGAAGCATTAACAAAACACATCAGTACTTACCCGAAGTATTGCATTGAGATGTTAATCTATCAATTCCAAGGTGTAATTTTCTTCTCATTTTATCATGAATCTGAGAAGCTCTGACATTCACTGTGCCATCTGGAAGATTCTTTCTGCACCTGGGACCTTGGTCACATGACTCACATTGTTGCCACTTCACTTTACTTAAGTTCTTTTGTTTTTTACTTAATAAATTAATTGCTTTCAAAATGATTTCACCATGATTTGGCACTAAAAGGCTACATTATTATGTACCCAGATGGACATGCAAACAGCTGCATGCTATGTGGTAAGTGATGTATAAATTAATTTAGAAAAGCTTATTTGGTAAGTATATCTTATTTGATAACTTGAGGTAATTAAGCATGTTGTACTAGGCATTTTCCTTTTTCAGTGGATTATAAAATGCCTCTTCTAATTAATGGTATCTTAGATGAAAAACATTAAATATATTTATCATAAATGACTCTTCCTATGTGGGTTATGTCCTGCTTTCTATCCTTACATTTTTTTTTTTTTTTTTTTTTTGTAGTAAAAATGTCTGCAAGTTGCCCTAGGCCCATCTGGCTCTTTGGCCTTTTCCCCAGAAGGAAGTCTGCAGGAGTATGTTGTAATGAAAAATAGTCTCAAATACGATTTCACCAAATGTGTATCCAGTGCAGATACAAAAGCTGTGCCATGGTTTGTCTCTGTGTGGTGGGGGGCCTCTGCTCTGCCCTTCTAAGAACCTTCAGTTGGTCCACTGCATCTGTGGGCTCTGCACCCATCTTTAATAATCAAGCACAAGTTGTCTCTCTCTTTCTTTCCTTCTTTTTTTTTTTTTTTTTGTCCTTTTGTGACAGGGTCTTACCGTGCTGTTCAGGCTGGCCTTGAGCTCACTCTGTAGCCCACCCTGTTCTTGAACTCCTAACACTCCTCCTGCTTCAGCCTCCTAAGTGTTGGGACTATAGGCATGTACCACCATGCCTGGCCACAACACTTAAAAATCACTAAAGAAGACTTTTCTCAAGGAGAATTCAACCCACTGGGCATGGTAGTGGAGGACTAATCCAAGCACTTCTCAGACTAGAAGCATCTAGTTCAGATTAGTAGTTCAGACTAGAAGCGTAGTCTGAATAACTTAGTGGCTTAGAGAGACACTGTCTAAAAAATAAAACAGGCTATGGATGTAGCTCAGTATGAAGACTCTGTTTCAGTTCCTAGGTAGAAAGAAAGTAGGGCTGGGGAGATAGCTCAGTAGAGTAAGTGCTTGCAGGGCAAGCTCAGGGCCTGAGTTCAATCTTTCCCCAGTACCACAAAAAAGAAAAAGGAAAGTAAAAACATTACTTAAATAGATGAATCATCCTGGAAGAAAAAAATGGTAGCAATCACTCTCCAGTTTCTTCTATCTACTTTCTCTGAAAAGGTTACCTTGCTCAAATGGGTTTTATAAGTAATTTTACTTTAATCCCATTAACTATAAATTGTTTTGACTGAACGTTTATAGCATTCTTAGACCAGCCAAATAGCTCAGCAGATTAAAGTTCCTACAAGCAGGCATAGGGTCGAGGGTTTGATCCCTGGGCTTGTCCTGCCAGCCCTGCCCCCGGGGCATGCTGAGATGGCAATTGAGACTGGACCTGGTGGCATAAGCCTGTAATCCCAGCTCTTGGGAGGCTATAAACAGGTGGCTCACTATGAGTCTGATCTAGAAGTTAGACCCTGAACACCCTGCAGACCCATCCCTAAAATACAGAAAAAAAAATACATATATATATATATATATATATATATATATATATATATAGTTAGAAATATCTCTCTTTCTCAGCCACAAGTCACTACAGAGAACCTTTCCTAAAGATAACAGGCATCTTTATACCTATGGACAATTTATAGATGTAAATCTTTTATTTTGTTAAGTTCCCCAAGTAACTTGCTTGAATCTCTGAAGAAAACTTTTAGTTTTTAGAAGATTTCCTCTTTTCTACCTCCCTCTATTGCTTTCTCCTTCTAGAATAATTAATACTCAAGGATTGGACTGTTTTGTCTTTCAGGAGCTGAGGTCAAATGCTTGACGCAGGATTTTATCTTTGTTTTCTCGTTAAGTGTCCTTGTGTCTAGTTTTTGTTTCTTTCTGCTTGCCAGCACAGCTTTAACTTCTGCTGGTTTTGCATCTATATAACATGTCTGGATTGGGTTGGCTTTCCAGTGTTCACAGTTTTTCAGAGGATGCATATCACATCGTGAACACAAGGTGTTTGAAAAACTTGATCTGGTTTTTCTAGTAACAGTTGTTACCAAAAATGTCTCGGAAGGAGGTGCAGCCCTGCTTGTGTCCTGTGGGCTACACTTTTCTGGCTCATTCTGTTTTCTCATACTTATTTATTTTACACATTTTTGCATTTTTTTGTTGATCTTTTTATGTTATAATTCATGAAACTATTTTTTTAGAGTGGCTTCTAAAACTATTTTTTTAGAGTGGCTTCATCATTTTTTTCCATAATTTTATTGAGAAACAAATAATAGTTTCAAATCAAATTAGGACAGTTTCAATAATTTATATATTGCATATTGTTGTCTTAGTGGTTATTCATTGTACAAATGCAGACATGATATCCTGTTTCCAAACTGAATTAAATCTTTCTACTCAATGAATTAAGAGAATATAGCTGTATATCCATCCTATTTTGAATATACAGATACAAAATGGTCATTCATTTGTATCCCCCTTTTTTGTTTAGTTTTGTCATTTAAATATTATAGGTGTGTGAATTCAGCAAGATATTCCAATAGTCCATAATAATAGTGGGTTATCCATAGGACTGACAATGTCAGAGGCTGTTGACTTGCGCCTTTTATAGCTCAGCATATTAATATGGCTTTACTTTTTATACTTTGTTTTTATACTTTTCTGCTGGATGGTTAAGACCAAGATAAAACAAGACCTATATAACAAGAAATGTAACTTCTGTATCTGATAAGGTCAGTCAAATCCCCTCAGGATTTATCCTGAAATTACACATCTTTAAAAAAAATACATTTATTTATTTGGTGCAGGGTCTTGCTATGCAGCTTGGACTTGTAGTGATCCTCCTGCCTCATTCTCCCCAGCACTGGGATTATAGGCGTGCACCACCATGCTTGGTTTCAGTGACCAGCAAGGTGTGCCCAGGTTGTGGGGCTGGCATGGTATGGGGTGCCAGGCAGGGATCAAACCTGGGTCCTTGCGCTTTCCAGGCAGGTGCTGAGACTGCTAAGCTGTCTCCCCAGCCCTGTTTCCTCATCTTTATTTATTTATTGAAGTACAAATATCAATGAGACAGTTTTAAGACACCTTAACAGGACAGATTCGATAAATTAATACATTGCAAACTGTTTTCATAATGTTTTGGTGTCGTACAGGTGCATACATGATATACTTACAGACATTATTATAGCAGATGTCTCTTATCAGTAAATTAAGAGAGTGTAGCTGTTTGCGTATCTTATTTTTTATACCTGGATTACATCAATTCAACAATTAATACTTTCTACCTTGTTATTTTCCTAGCGGTTGTCCATAGTACTAGAAGCCAACATAATATCCTGTCCAACCACCATTAGTGCAAATCTTGCCTCTCATAGAATTATGTGGAAGCATGGCGTATCTATCCCAACTGTACTGTCCATACACAAACATCTTGATTCTTCCTTTCTATACCCCTTCCTTTGTCTACACCTGTCAAAGATGGGCACTGCATTGTCATTCAACCAATTTAGGTGCCTGAACTCGATGACACAATCCAACACAGTCCAGCATTCCACAACAATAGTGAGAAGAAGTTATCAACCGTAGCCATTTACAGCTCAACTTATTATTATGGCCTTGTGTTGTATACCTCGTTTTTATACTTTTCTGCTGGATGGTTAAGATCTAGATAGAGCAAGACCTATATACCAAAGCATGTAGTTTTTGTTTCTGATGAGGTCAGTGAAGTCCCCTCAGGGTTTATCTGGTAGTCCTGTACATTATTCTGTAGATCCTTTGTCTGTGTCATCCATGTGGATGAGTCATAGCCAATGCTTGACCAGTTTGCTCTCTGTGAGAGCCTGAGAGAAAGTTTTCTCTCCATGTGACTCTCCTTAGGCACACTATAGATCATCTGTGGCTCCATAATCTCCTTGATCAGAAAATTTCTGGCACAACTGTTTCATGATGTTACAGTACAGGTTCTCCTATGTCCTGAGTCTTCGCTGACCTTGAAAGGCTAGGGCCAAAATGTTGGCTGGCCTTGCAGCTCTTCTATTTCTCCAATTTTGATCTGTGAACTTAGGTTGTTAACCTTCCAGAAGAAAAGCTGATTAGTACCCTGCAGCATATGCTGTTCAGTTTGCCCTATGTGACTCAATTGTTTTAAGTTGTTGTTGTACATTTCTATTTGTATTTCTTTTCACTTCTTATACTAGGGAAACTATATGATATTTGCACATGTGTGTCTGGTTTATTTCACTTACGAGTATATGTTCAAGTGGCATCCACTTCAATATAAATGCTTCAAGTTTGTCATTCTTAATAGCTGAGTAATTTCCTCATCTTTAGAAAGAGTCTGTCTTGGTTTTTTGGGATATAGAGTTGCTCTCGAGCTCAGCCACAGGCTGATTTGTAAAATGCAATAATCCAGGATGTTGTGTGAGCTATGACTGCAGGAGAAAAGATAGACTGACTATATGATAAAACCAAAGGAAAAGCTGGCTAAACGCAGGGCTGGCAAGACTGGTGGCCGAGACTTTTATATCGTTTTGCAGAACTTCAGGATGTGAGTACCATAACCCAATTTGGAGCCTCTTAGCTGCTTCCTGCATCTGGATGCCTCTTAGCTGCTTCCTGAGTCAAGGGAACCCCAGAGACCAGCTGTGGAAGATCAGGCTGTTGGTTCTTAGAAGAAAAAATAGTGGTCTGTTTGACATCCAGGCTGAATTTTTATATTCGGTTGTCAGCTGGTCCTAGGAAGTGTTTTAAGCTGGAGAGACGTAGTAGAGAGTCTCCGGGACCTGGAGGCTGGGAGAGGTGGCTTAGAATCCAGTTGGCCTGTCTGTATGCTTGTTTTCTGGCTTGGAGCTCGCAACATGACATGGTGTGGGTGCTTGAAAATCCTGTACTGGAAATGATAACATTACCTTGACTTTATTTGATGTTAACTTATTGATCTAACCTTATTTTTGTTTTTTTCTGGTCTGTACATAAAATGTATAGAGGAAGTGGTCAAAAGCAGATTAAGAGGACCCATTTTGTTTACTATACATTTATTTTTGAGACAGAGTCTCACTCTGTAGTCCAGGCTGGCCTTGAACTCACACAGTAGCCCAGGCTGACCTCCAACTCATGGCGATCCTCCTGCCTCAATTCCCCAAGTGCTGGAATTATAGGCGTGCACCACCACATCTGGCTTTCACTGGACTTTTAAAAGAAGAAAATGAGGGCTGAGGAGATGGCTCAGTGGGATAAGCACTTCCCTGGCAATGGGCGGAGGCCTGAGTTCAATCCCTGGTTCTGCCAAAAAGAAGAAGAAAATGCTTTTCATTTAGAATGCAGTTATATACTTTTGAAAGTGAACTTTAAACAGTTTTTTCCTTTTTCTAAAGTTTGCAAATCAGACAACTGTAAAGAGAACACATGTTCTACTTATTTACCTATTCAAGAGCTTGTTTTTTACAGTATATTTTTAGTTTTATATAAAATGTAACTTAATATGAGTCTTCCTAAGGTATTAATTTAGTGCTATGAATAAAACAGAAAGCTTCTTTCTTAAGAAATTGTTGGTTCCAAAGTTTTTTTTCCTCTCTCTCTCTATAAAAAGGTTATGTACTTATTTTTTGTGGTACCAGTGATCAAACTCAGGACCTTGCACTTGCCAGAAACAGAAAGGCACTTATGTCATTGAGCTATCTCTCCAGGCCAAAAGGTTTTGTTTTAATTCACTAAAGTAATACTTGTTCATAATGAAGAATACAATAAGTAAAATTGCAAAGCATGAAAATTACTTGACATTTCTGAAATACCTTCCATTAATTTTCTGGTGACAATTTTAGGAATTTGATTCTGCACGTATACACACACACACAGTGCCTTCTATACATGGGGGCATGTGGGCTAGCTGTCATTCTGTTGTGGACAGGCCCTTCTTCCATTCCTCCCTTTCAGCCCTTCCTTGACTCTGACTGATGAGGGTGGCGCCAGCACTGCCTTGGGCACTCACTAGACATACACATTCTTAGGCTTCCCCCAAGACCTACAAAACCAGACCATGTCTCCGAAAAGCTCCCAGTGATTCTGAGGTTTGCTAGTCTGAGAAGCACTGACTTAGTGTAAATGTTTCCCAGTTTTTCTGTACTCATATAGTGATTTGTTCATATACATGGATGGTGCTGTAATAGGATGATTTTTAAAACTTGGATCATATGTGGGTTTCTGTGTGTTTTACAACTCAGTACACTTTTAAACTCAGTTATAGAGTAGCTTTAAGTTATTCTTTTAATGAATAGGTTTCACTCAAACTACTTCCCTGTTGATCTTTGTTTTGGTTCTTGGCAAGAGGAAGAGTTATAGCCTTCATCCCTTAACACCTTCCTTCATTCCTTAACACCTTCATTCCTATGGGGCAGATGTTTTTTGTTTTTTTTTTTTTTTTTCTTTTGGCAGAACCAGGGATTGAACTCAGGCCTTTGTGCTTGCCAGGGAAGTGCTTATTCCATTGAGCCATCTCCCCGGCCCCAGATTTGTTTTACTAATGAAATGTAGTAGTTCCCATTTGATTTATGACTTTCAGAAATATTTAATGTCTAGAGTTCTTTTTAGCTTTAGTTATGAAGTAGGGGATTTTCTTCTCATTTTCATTGTTTAAGCAATGTGAAATTTTCTATGTCAAGTTTATAAAAACTAAAATGGAAAAGAAGTTCCTTCCCCGCCCCCAGCACTTTATTTCTCAAATTCTGGCCAACGTGAGCATCTAGTCTCTGGAAGTTTCTGTCACATAGGCTGGGGGTGCAGCGGAGAGCCTGGTGCTTGGACTCCCGCTCCCTTGGGTCCTTCCAGGGTGTGGCACAGGTATGTGAACTGCAGCCCCACACTGAGGAAAATATTTCTTTCTCAGGAGGCTGCAGAGTGGGTTATGCTGGGAAGTGAAGTTCTTGTTTCAGTAGCTTCTTGCCACATCTAAGCTGCTCCCCTGTTCCACTAGCTTTTTCTGTCTGTAGTATTTTACTCTGAGTCACAGTGTCCTGCTCTGTTTGGTTCTAAGGATGTTCATAGTGACTGAAGGTGTAATCTGAGCTTTAGAGACTTTAGTCGCTGAGGTAAACCCTTCCCCCTCAGCCTTCCCCATTTTCTGGGTCTTGATGTAGGAATTCTTGACCAGCTTGTGCCCCTTGGATCCAGCCTTTTAAGGAGGGCCTGAGGACCAGTCCCAAGGTGAGTTGGGGGGACTTGAGCCCCAAGACCATTTCCTCGCCCAAGCCAGGACCTTTCTGTTGAGGCAATAAGTGACCTGGTCGCTTTGTTCTGTGTTCACCTGACAGTTGCCTTCTTCAGGACTTCCAGAATTCTACTGACCTCTGGTTCCTGCTGAAGGAAATCCTGTCCTCCCAGCCTGTCCCTTTTCTGTGGCTCTGGATCTGTAGCTGCCTCTTTTGACCATTAGATCAGACTCTGTCTGTGCGGGGCCCTGGGAGGTCTTTGCTTTGCCGTTGAAGAAATTAGTCTTCAGAGGGAGAGTGATTTACTTGACTCAGCTGTCTGGCACTATTTTACAATGCTTTCTTGGAAGTCACATAGTCATTTTATATATATATATATTATATGTATGTATGTATATATATATATATTATATATATATATATATATATATTTTTTTTTAACTTGGAAAGTTTGTAGTAGATCCACAGTTTGTTTGCAGTGTTCCACCTTTGAATGATTAAAATGTGATTAATTAAAATGGCTTAAGCCAGTGGCTGGATACTTAAGGATGCCATTTAGGTCATACTGCACTTCAGTCTCCTTGAGTTTCTTTATGAAGAATAGTGCCCCTTCCTGGACCCTGCTGCCATGGGGTATCACTGGTGACTACATCTAGGCAAGTCCAACCTTCAAAAGGCTCATTCATCACTAAAGCCTGTGCCCTATAATTGGCTGTCATTCACCCAGCAAGCTCATAGAGAGTTCATTAGCTCCGAGATTAGACTGTATGCAAGAGGGTGTCTCTTAAAAGATATCACTCTAGCAAATTCTGGTTCAGAGAGTAGAATCAGGAGCGCCTTCTGTCTGAAATCAACTTGTGAATCGCATATAAACATTTTTTTGACCAAGTTATATTACCATTACTTGTGTGTTGACTTAAACACAGCAGCACTCGTACCTGGGCTCATTGAGGCCCATCAGGGGCCTCTGAAGCACTTGCTCAAGTGTTGCCAGCTGAAGTTGGCCTTCCTTAGTGGCTCTGGCTCTCTGCTGACCTTAACTTCACCTCACGTATTCTCTGCTTGGCCATGCTTTTATTTCTTTGCCTTTTTTGCTTGTTTGCTTTCTGTGGGGGCAAACAAATTCCAAAGCATCGTGTTGGAGCACAGAGGATGATGGGGAATATTTTCCCCTGCCTGGCTGGTGGCCACAAGAGGTCAATTCCTCTAATGTCTTGAGCTGTAGCTGCTGTAGGAGATTTCTTGGTAGTTCTGGCAGGAGTGGAGGGGAAAACCAGTTCTCAGGCTCAAGTGAAAGCTTTGACTTAGAAACTGTATAATTTCCCTACTCACTGCATCCCTGTTCACCTTCCAAAGGCAAGGGTACCTTTTCTTCTCAGTGCACTGGTGCTCCTTGTTCCTGTCACTGCTGGGTGACAGGCATCTTGGGAAAAATCCTAAAGAAAAATCCAGAGCCATAGGAAACTGCCTCAGAATTAGCCCAGCACCCAACTTTGGGGGAATTTCTCTGTGGGTGTGGGTTTCAGGTTCTGGGGAGAAATAAGTACCAAGCGTTCTTGCAGCCTGATGCTGTCCACTTTCCAACACCCCCATGGATTGGAGTGATGTGTACTTTTGTATTGTTAATAAAGAAGTTGAAGGAATTCGCATTTTTGATTTATTTGATTTTTTAAAAATATATTGCCAGCAAAGCAACGGTGTTAGGCCTGTTAGACAGGGGTTATGCACTTGGAGAAATACCAGCAGGAGAAATCTGCTTCGTAGAAAGGGTGCTCTTCTCCAAGGCGTGGCGAGCACCGCTGTCCAAGCCTCTATCAATGGCGTCTTAGCTCTTGCTTCCATTTTACTTTACACCATTTGACTGGGCCTGGCTTTATTTTCTTGTGAAAAGGCACTGATGTTTTTATTCTTTAATCTGTGATACCTTTGAATAAGGAATAAGAAACAGTGCCCAGGCCATTCTCTGCCCAGTGCACTCGGGAGAACATGGTGCATGAGGATGACTGTGTGTGTGTGTGCGTGTGGGCAAACATGTGCATGTGTATGTGTGTGCACATGTGCATGCTCATGAATATGTGTGTGTGTGTGTGCATGTCACGGGGTGCAGTGATCTAGACGCCTCTGGAGAACACCCTAATACAGTCATCAGAAAATACCAAGTCTACCAAAGTGGAAGTAAGTCATGTTCAAGGCCCTGCAGCAGGCCAGTGTGGCCGAGGCAGAGGAAGCCAGGTTGGAGGTGGGTGGGGCCAGGTCCTAGGATGGAGGACTGGTTGCCTGGGTAATGCATGGGCAGTCCCTGGGTGGTGGCAGGGGTGGGGAACAGTGAGTGATCTCAGTGCTGAAAAGTGCACCCTGGTCTGAGAGGCTGAGGCAGGAGGATGGTAGGCGCCAGCCCTGTCTGAGCAACTCAACAAAACAGGAAGACATTGTCTCAAAACTAAAATTTTTAAAAAAGGGACATGTAGATGAGTGTGAAGGCTCTGGATTCAGTCTCCAGTAGCACATACATACATCCTTGCTCCAGAGTTTCTCACCCCTGCTGAGTCCTTTCCAATGACTTCTGTCTATTGTGCTTGGCTTCCTTGTGCTGTGGGTCTCCCCAGGGTGCTGCCCACCCCTTCTTTTAGGCCACTGACCTATAAGTGTCCTCCTTACCACAGGTTCCCCTTGGGGTCTCAGCCAGAGTCCTTCTAACCCTTGCCTCCTCCTCTTCCATCCCCAGCGGCCTTTTGCTGACTTCAGATCCAGATGGCTGTTTTCTGTCTGTCTGTCTGTTTGTCTGTCTCTCTCCCTCTCCCTGCTTCCCTCCCTCCCTCTTTCAGGGTGTACAAGGTGTAAGGTGTATCACACTCATAGTGATCCTACAGTTTACAGCCTCCCAAGTGCTGGGATTACAGGCACTCACCACCACGCCCAGTTTCAATTGCTGTTTTAGTGAGGTGGGGGTGTGTGTGTGGGGAGGACTTGCATGGCGGGCCCCTGGGATCCAACTCCCCGCCCCTATCCAGGAGCAGGGAACATCTTTACATTTTCTGACCCTGCGCCTGCCTAAGCATGCACTTTAATCCACTGAGCTATTTAGCCGGCCCAGATGGCTGTATTTTAAAGAGGTTTCTGGATTCACTAAAGCAGCTCTCTCCTATCTTGCTGGTCTCTGTTACCTACTCTATTCTCCCAGGTATCTAACATGCAGTCTGAGCTTCTTTGTTTCCTGTCCTTTGTCCTCAAAGGTAGTTAGTTGGTCATTGGACCGCAGATGCACATGGCTGTCCCCTCCCCTCTTTCGTTGTGACCCCAATTTACTTTTGGGTTTGCAGTTAGCCCTTAGCTGTTGCCCTTTTCTTCCATGTGGGGAATCTGTCTCTTCCCCTCTGGTGTTCGTTCTTTCCTTGCATTCATCTGTCACTGTATAGACACCTCCCTTCTCTGTGCTGATCTGATCAGTCATGCTCTCTCTGTCCTGCCCTGAAGGCCTGTTGGCCCCATCTTCTTCCAGAATTTTCCTCAGGCCGCTGCCTTCCATTTCCAGGAATGTCCCTAGGAATGGGGTATGAAGTCCCACAGAAGTTATGACCCTGGGCAGATGTGCATTTGGTGTCTTGGTGACAGTTTTCCAAGGCGTGTGCCTTCTTTAAAGGTTGGATTACCGTGTGCAAGCTGCCTCCTACCTCAGGGGGTGCAAACAGTAATCAGGATGTACTGCCACCCCTCTCCTGTGCCTTGGGCACAATCAAAAAATAGCACCCCGAGCTTGGTGAGGCTGGGCATTCCGAAGGCAAGGCTCGCTTAGAGAATAACAACTTCCTGATTTAAAGAAATGGGAAAAAAATCAAAGTACCATTAATGCTAGCATTCATATTTAAGCAGGATGAATTATTTGCAGCACAATAGCAGCTTGGGTCCAGTGAAACAGCTTAAAAGAGTTCTGTTAAATGTACCAATTATATGTAAGTGCTGTACTGTGTACCCTTCCCTGGCTTCTTATTGAGTTTTTAGGGAACTGCTGAGAGGTAGGAGTTGCTGTTCTCCATTTGCAGGTAAGGAGACTGCTAGGTGGTGACCCTCACTTGCCTAAATTAACTCTGGGCCAGGACTGTGATAGTACAGAGCCAAGTGAGGTCTGCCCCACAAGCTTGCAAGTGAAACCCACACCTTCATTCCCAATTCTTGGTGTAGACTGCCCTGCAGTACAGCCCAACCCCGCAGAATGTAGGTTGCCCTTCGTTAGTCTGCATTGTATGCTAGCCTTAAATGTTTGTTGATTGAATTTTTGGAGAATCACTGAAGGGAGCCAAGCCTGCTCTCTGACCCTACCCGAAGCCCAGGCAGTGACTATGGCTATCACGGGAAGCGTCCAATAGACAAAACTACAAAGCTTTTTAACTACTGGCTCCATACGTGGAGTGGCAGAATCCCCTTGCACTGCAGGTCCCAGCCTCATTCCCTGCGCTCAGCACCTTCCCGTTGTCATTTCTCTGCACCCCTGGACCTCTCGATGTGTGTTATCTCTCCCCAGCACACACGCTTCCTCTCCTTTTATATAATCAAATTCTTGCCACATAGCCTTCAGCTCAGATGTCATACCCCAAGCAAAATCCTCCACAGGCTCCACTTTACGTTTTATATTTTGAGGGAGTTTTGCTATTTTGTCTAGGTCTTTTCTCTTAAACTTGGAAGCCACAACACAATAGAGATTTAAAAATGTTTCTGCACTAAGTTTCCTGTGTGCTTGGAATACATATATGACTAGTAAATATTTGTTGAGTGGATGCATGGTTCTAATTTGGTTTCATGTAGTACACAGTAGCTGAAGTTGACCCTAGAGTACTTTGATTTGCTGTTGGCTTATTTCTGTGCTGTGTGTGAGTTCCCCTGCAGGTGTGTGGTCATTGCTATACTAGAATAAGGCAGCTATTTTGCCATTTGTACTGCAAATATGAGTCATAGGGGAAATGAAGCCGGGCAGGGCAGCCTACAATTGTGCCAGTCAGTAGATTTGGGGGTTGAAGGAACGTGTTCCAGAATTTGAGACATAAAAAGAATTTTTCAGATACTCTATGCGATATATTTTTTTTAATTACAAAGCTTTTGGGGCTGGCAAGATAGCTCAGCAGTCTAAAGTGCCTGCTTAGGTAAGCTTAGGCAGGCGCAGGGTCCATGGTTTGATCCCGGGCACCACATGTCGAACCAGCTTCGCCCTCAGGGTGGGCTGAGCTGGCAAATAAATAAATAATAAATAAGGTAGCTTTTGAAAAATAGATAATTCCTAACTGAAAACTAAGATTTAATAGGCAGAAAGTTCTGGTAAAGTGGCAGGGAGAGAAAAGTCTATTTTTAAAAAAAAGATTTTTGAAGGATTCCCCCGTCCAGTGAAGATATTTCTGGTAGCCATGTCATATCAGCTCTTTTATCTTTAACCACTTCGTTAACATTCTTTACCAGTATCTCCCTTGGCTCCTAGTAATTTAACATCCTTGAAAAAATGTTGAACCACTACCTTACGTGTTCCAATCGACATATTTTATTACAGCTTTGCGTTACTGCTTCATGGGGCTGATGCCGGCATCCATTCTCCTGGCAGATTTTTTTGTGCCTTGTGCTAAGTAAGGGACAGAGAGGCAAATCCAGGACAGTGTTGTGAGGCTTAAAACATCTTCCATTTAAAGGCTTCTCTTTCAGAACGGGAACCTCAATGTGTCAGCTGCAACATCGGAAGTATTTATTTGTAGTGAGAACTTCCAAAATTTCAAAGCCAGCAAATTCCATAAACCCCAAAAGATGCTCATTCACCTACTGTTTTTGGTCATAAAGATGCTCGGATATTTCAGGGCCACGGGGGCAAGAGGGGGTCTGAGGGGAAGCAGAATGCAAAGGGCCAAACTACACAACCCATGGCAGTTAAAGCCTCTGCCCCCACTGTTGCCACCCTGGGGTAACCCCAGTATCAAATAGTTGTGTTTAATTTTTCCTGAACACTTTGATTAAACCCCAGTTTATAAACCTGTGCACAGATAGACCATGCACTACTGCTCTTTCTCTGTAGTGGCCAACTGGTGACGACCCCAGACTCGTGCACATTGAAAACTTCATTCCATTTTGAAGAATATTTTACTGTTATGACTTGGGAAAAAAAAAAGACTATGTGAACATCAAGTGGGGCTTTTCCCAGGCCTTGAAAAATGCCCAAAATTTCACTGATGAGCTACCTAGGGGATCAGGGTTTATACAGAGGCCTGTCAGGCCAGGAGAGCGTTCTAGCCCAGAAGTAACCACATGTCACAGATGTGATTGTGCGTAGTGGTTGTCATAAGGGAGGGGTGGGGTAGAGACCTGGGGAGGATATTCCTGAAGCAGAGGGCTCAGGAATGCTTTGCAGGGGAACCTGCATGGGGCTGGGTTCAGAAAGATGAGTAGAGTTAGTCAAGGATCAGTAATAATATTTTCCAGGAAGAGGGTGCAGGGATTTGGAAGGTGGGTGGGAGGCAGCATGCAGGGCCCAGCGTGGCGCTTCTGTGCAGGGGAAGCTGACACCAGAGCCCAGGCCCCTGATGCTACCTCACTCCACCACATGCGTTGCACCAGGTATCTGAGGTATCAGACTTACTTTTGCTGACCTTCTTCCCCTCTAAGTGTAAAGAACACAAACCGTGACCTTTTTTTGACAAATGGTGAGATTATTATGGGTAGAACAAGCAGGTTGGATTTTAAGCAAGTCGGATTTATCCCTGAGAATGAGAGCAAGGGTGACATACTGACTTAGAAACGGTGGCAGGTGTAGACCGGGTCAAACACCAAGGTTATCATCTTTAAAGTTGCCAAGAGCTTGGAATAAAAAGAAGACAGAGTTGTGGATCTGCAGCATAGGGAAGAGTCTATGGGTGTGCTGGGTGTGGGAAGTGCTGAACTGTCGGGGAGTCGATGGCAGGGACCTTGGAAATCTGGGTCACTCAAACTGAATCCATTGGAGCATCTGACATAATCATTTATTGTTTAGACTCTGCCCATCATTATTGAAAGTGACTTTCTAGGGAGAGGAAGCATAGCTTCTTGTATTCCTTCGAGAACAGATAACAAAAAACCTACAGAGCAGCATGAAGTGATTATTGAAGTATTCATTTTCAGCCAAGATTTCTGGCCGATAACTTAATCAAGCTGCATTGTTAAAGCATTAATCCGTTTAAAAGTACTTGGTCGTTCACAAATTAGATTTAAGAAAAGCAAGCATGAACCATAGATCTTGTGATTTAAGCTCATGATAACAGGTTTTGTGAAAAAAGCATCGATCAGAAACTGAGAACTTTGCATGAATTGGGTTAGGAAATTGTCCCAGGGGCTGGCAGAAGTAATGGCAGTTGAATGACTTTTTTGAGGAGTAAGAAGGTTAAAAAATTAATTCTCATAAAAACACAGTGCTCGATCTTATTTGGAATTCTAACTTTAGAGCTCTTTAAAATCTTTGCTGTATTCTTTATTAAACAATAAAAGTGTTTTAGAGAAGTTACTTCTAAGTAAACTAACTTTGTATCAAAAAAGTGTCTTCTTAAATAAAGCCAGGCATGAATGTGTCATAAATGGTGATCAAACCATGAAATTGTATGTTTAAGTTCAGGTTATTATATAGTGGCTTTGTTTGAGTGCCTTGTACACTTTTTAGTGTTCTTGGTTTTTTATTTTATTTTTTTAGATAGGATCTCACTATGCAGCTCAGGCTGGCCTTGAGCTCACTTTGTACCCCAGGTGGGTCTTGAACTCACAATGATCTTCCTGCCTCAGCCTCCCAAGTGCTGGGATCACAGGCTTGTGCCACCACAGGGTGTTCATGCATAGGCATTAGATGGTTAAACATCCTCTAAAATAGATGATACTATGTCAAAACACTTGACTGGATGTAATTGGAAGCCTCCCCAGGCAAACAGAAAGAGAAATAGGCCAAATTGGGGCAGGATATAAGGTGACATGGGACAAGTTGACAAGGGAATTTTAGTAATTGCCATTGTTTTTAGTGCAAGTTGGGATAACCTTTAAATTACATGCACTTGCTTATTAAAAAATAAAAGTGCAAAATAATGTTTAAGGCCTTTTTGGTGGTGAACAATTGCCAGTATGTTTAATTTCCATCCAGCTGATAAACTATGGCTCATTTATGTACCTCCTCCATCACACACCTTCTATAAGCCCTGATAATTCTGCATCTGAATAATTTTATCCTTTTGAAAATGGTATATACATGAAAACAACCAACCTATGACCTTTTGAGATTGAATATCCTCAAGAGATAGCCAATTTTAGGGGCTGGAGAGATGGCTCAGTAGAAAATGCGCTTACTTGCCAAGCACAAGGGCCTGAGTTCAATCCCTGATTCCGCAAAAAAGAAAAAGATACCTGAAGAGTTAGCTAATTTGTTACATGTATCAATTCTTCATTCTTTTTTTGGTGGTGAGTAATATTCTGTGGTATATAGGTTTTTATAAGTATCCATCTATTTTAGGATGTTTTGGTTGCTTCCCAGTTTGGGCTGTTCTAAATGAAGTTACTTTGGATCATTGTATATGAGTTTTCGTTTGAACACGATTTTCACTTCTGTAGTATGTGTGTTTGCTGGACTGGATGGCAGTGCATTTAGTTTTTCTTTTTGAGAACCAAGGATTGAACTCAGGCACTTGCGCTTGCCAGGGAAGTGCTTATTCCACTGAGCCATCTCCCTGGCCCTGATTGCATTTAGTTTTTAAATGAGCTGCCAAACTATTTTCCATTCCTTCTAGCAATAGAAGAGAGATCCAGGTTCTATGCATCCTTATGAACATTTGGCATGGTTGCTATTTTTTATTTTGGCTATTAAAATAGGTGAATAGCGATTTTTTCATTGTGACTCAGACCTATCATATGTAACAAAAATTTATCATTTTAACCAGCTCAGTGACATTAGGGTTAGCCACGTGGCTGTGTCCACCATCGGCAGCCCCCACGATTCTCCTGTCTTTTCCAGCTGAAACTCTGTGTCCTTTAAACACTGACTTCTGCCCTGCTGTAGCTCCTGGCTGCTACCACTGTCCTTTGTGTCTCTGTGTGTTGAACAACTCTGGAGACATCAGGGCACATGGATCTATTTGGGTCTCTCCTTTTGATGTTCTTGTGCATGTCTAGAAATCATGTTGTTGGATCTTATGGTAATTCTATATTTAACTTCTTGATGTGCTACCAAGTCCTTTCCCATGGTATCTGTGCCCTTTTACATTCCCATCAACTATGCATAAGAGTTCTGTTTTATCCATGTTCGCACCAACACGTGATCTGCTTTTGTTTTCTTTTGGACAATAGCCGTGTCAATGCATGTGAAGTAGTCTGATACATATTTTTTGTAAAGATTTTAAAATATATATATATATATATATATATATATATATATATATATATATATATATATATATATATATGGTTTATACTGCCTTGCAAATTGAATCAAGATGTTCCTTTTAGGCTTAGGGTTTTTCTCATCCTCACTGTATTGATTCTTTACTTTGATCCCTAGAAGGCAAATCTTTACAAAGTAAGAAAAGCAACAACAACAAAATAGAACAGGGCATTTCCTTGGGTGGGATGGTGCTTGGGGCATTCTCTGGCCTTGGTCCTGGCCAGCCATAGGACTCCTAGTGGGGAATAGACGTCAGGTGGCCACAGGAGCTACATTTATGCTGCTAGTGACATTTACCAGCTACTTTCAAGATGCTAGTGGAGGGAAGGCTATGTGTCTGGCCTCTTTCTCTTCTATTCTTTAATTTCAATGACTTTGTTTTGTATTTTTTAGGGAAGGGTCTCACTACTAGATCAGACTCTAGTGATCTGCCTGTTTATAAACTTCCAAGAGCTGGAATTCTCGGTGCACACCACCATGCCCAGTCTCAATTGCCATCTCAGGCCTGGGGATTTCAACGATTTGAAAGTCTTTAAAAACTGTGTTGTGGGCCAGCAAGATATCTCAGCAATCTAAAATGCCTGCTTAGGCAAGCTTAGGGAAGCGTGAGGACTGCAGCTAGATCCCTGGCATCATATGCCATGCCAGTCCCATCCCCAGGGCAGGCTGAGCCAGCCATACATACACACAAAAAAGCTGTGTTCTTTGCCAGAAATCTGTGTGTGTGTGTGTGTGTGTGTGTGTGTGTGTGTGTTATGAGTAGTGTCCATCTACATATAGAAGTATATGGATAACAATCAGCTTTTTGGTAGAACACAGTAGCCAACACACCCAACTTAACTGGCTTGTGGTTTCAGGAGTTCAGTCTGTGGCTGGCTGGCCCCCAAGGTAGGCGCAGCATGGCAGGGCAGAGTTGCTTAGCTCATGATGGGGGGAAGAAGAGCAGGGGAACAGTGCACAAGCGGAAGAGGTGAGGGACCCTGTGTAGTACCCGAGACCACACCTCCCTGAGTGACCCAGACACACTCAGAAGTGTGCTTTACCAGTCCCTTAGACAACTTCCATGCCAACCAAGGTAATGATTTGAACTATCACATGTAAAATCCACTTTCATTTTCCATGTCCCATTGGTTTAAATGAGATCTTAAAAAATGCCAGAGTATATGCTTGTGTGTGTGCATGTGCGCACACACATGTGACTATGGGCAGGGCTTGGGGGAATGACATTTAGGGTATTTCCTGGTTTGGTAGTTGACTAGATCTGTGCTTCTGTCATGGTGGGTTAAACAGTGTTACTGTGTTGGTCTCATGATGTGAAAGACTGTGAAGACTCTACCCATTGACAAGTGAATCTTCTGGAAGTACCTAGGGGATGCCACTTCCTGTTCAAAGGGAATTACTTCAGTGTCCTTCTCATTCCAGGATGTCCAGCAGAAAAGCCCAGGTAAGCATTCAGGGGCAGATCCAGCAGTGCAGAGTCAGCAAGCCTGGCTGTGAGCCAACCAAGTGGCAGGAAGAGGGTTTTTATGAATTAGGGGATTTAGAAATGAAACATTACATGCAAACCTAGCTTAGAAACTATAGGATGAAACTTGAAACACAACAATGGTGTGACAATGAACTTCAAGTCCCAAGAGACAGCCAGCAGCTACACAGGGTTACTAAGAAGTATTGCATCTTTGAGAACTTCCCATGGGTTAGAAAAACACGAAAACAGCTACTCCTGGAGCCACTGGGAGGACCACATTTTTCCTCCTCATATAGCTGTTAAATTTGCTCCAGCAGGGGGTTGTGATTGGCCTGTGGGCTCAGTGACCGTCCCAATGTCATCACAGCTGGGCTGTGGTCCTGGACTGACCCACCTTGCCCAGCTGTGTGCACATCAGCATCTTGGGTCTCTATGCTGCAGCTTGTTGATGTTTGACAGAGGTGGAATAGAAGGGACAAGAGAGTCACATGTGTCATTTGGAGAGGCTAAGCAGAAAACCTCATGGGCAGTCTAAAGGCTTTGATATGTTAGGAATTGTGGTTTCTCAAGATTTCGGAATTATGATGCTTTTATTTATGGCTTGTGTGCTCTTTTCTGATGTCAATTAATCCTGTGAATTGTGTTGTCTTCATATGATGTGTAAAATAGAGTGGAACCAGCAGCCCCACTAGTGGATATGACCCAAAGAAACTGAAATTGGGGACCGGCCAGATAGCTCAACAGATTAATGTGCCTGCTTAGACAGACACAGGGACCTAGGATTAGATTCCTGGCCTGCCAGGCCAGCCCTGCCCTAGGCACACTGAGACCGCAATTGAGACTGGGCATGGTGGTATATGCCTGTAATCCTAGCACTTGGGAGGCTGAAAAAACAGGAAAGATCACTATAAGCCTGATCTGTATAATGAGACCTTGTACTAAGATACATTTCAAAAAATGAAGAAGAAGAAGAAGAAGAAGAAGAAGAAGAAGAAGAAGAAGAAGAAGAAACAAATTGGTGTGTTTAAGGGGTGTCTGATTTCAGTTTCTTTGGGCATGCTAAACTGGCCATTGAGACTGGGCATGGTGGCACATGCCTGTAGTTCCAGCGCTAGGGAGACTGAGACAGGAGGATTACTGTGAGTCTGAGATGAATAACAAGACTCTGTACCAAATACATAGAAAATTTTAAAAAATTAAAAGGAAAAAGGGGTGTCTGTCCTGCCATGTTTGCATCAGCACTATTTACAGTCACATGATAGAGAATAAGCTTATGTGGCCATTAGAAGATACGACATTGCCATTTGTGTGCCATAGAGGAAGCCAGAGGACATTGTGCTAAGTGAGATTAGCCAGGTATAGAGAGACGGTAACGAAGGATCTTATTTACATGTGGAATCTAGAAAAGCTGAACTCACAGAGGGGCAGGGAAAGAAGGGCAAGGGAAGTGTTGTAAGTAACGTTGCAGGTAGACAGGAGGAATAAGCCCACTATTGTGCTGTACAGGAAGGTGTGTACGGTAATGCTAATGTACGTCATATTGTAGAGTAGCTAGAAGAAAGGATTTGAAATGTTTTCATTGAAGATGAATGATCAATATTTGAGGTGATGAATATGCTGATTAGATAAAACATTGTGATGCATCCCAGGCATATTAACAATAATTGTTTATCCATTAAACAGAAAACACAAAAAAAGAAACACATGACTGACAAAGCAGAGGTAGAGCATCATTTGTTTGTTGAAACCCAAACAAAGTAACCCAAAAGAAGTAACCAAAGCAAATAAACACTAAGCCAGACTCACAGAACTAGAGATCTGCTGGCCTTTCTCACTTTGCATTTCCAGCTGTCCTCACTCTGCTACTGCCTGGCTGACCAGCTTCTTCGCGCAGCCCTTGCTCCCGCCTTCTCGGCTGCATCACTGACTCACTTCACTCTGCTTGGTGTTTCCCCTTCTAGATTTTGCTTAGCTACGTGACATTTGATGTGAGCCTCAAGCACTCTGTAAACGTTTGTTGACTGAGCCATCCTAATCAGTATGATGGAGTCCTCCCTCCCCATTTTTCCATAGGCAAAACCACTTGAAGGCTGTGTGTCTGCCAGGTGGATCCTACTTGACAGAGAGAGAGAGAGACAGAGACAGAGACAGAGAGACAGAGGGACAGAGAGAGAGAAAGAAGGCCCAGCCATCTGGCTTTTTGGTGAATTTTAGGGCAACAGAGGGTAAGTGCAAAGTAGAGCAGCCCCCCCCCCCGACCTAGTTTTATAGTGTTGCTGGGGTCCTAGGAAAAGCCAGAGTTAGGCCAGAGTTTCCAGGGACTGTGATTTCATGGTGCCCCTAGGTGTTTGCAGGATAACATTTGGAGACCATGTCATGCACTACTGACCTCTGATGCTGGGAATGACCTTGATGGCGAACAGTGGGGCTTATTGATGCTTGGCAGGCTGGAGAGTGCCAGTCAGTGACAGCCAACCAGAGACGGTCTCCCATCTGTGTTTAGAGCGCTGAGCGTGTGCTGCTTGGAGTCTGCGCTGTGTCAGGGTGGTCCGCCTGGCTGACCACGGGGGAAATAAAATGTTGGCCTTAGGATGCTGGGCAGAGGTCTCTCAGTGGAGCTGATCCAGGAAAGGGTCGAGCGGTTCACTCCCTGGGTCCTGCACAAATGCTCCTTGGCCAGAGGGACAGGAACAGGCTAGAAAGGAAGCTGATGAAATCCACTTGCTGTCCTTAGGGTCTGCGGTATTCACACAAAGGCCATTCAAGATAAAGCCCGGGACAAACAGAACAACAGGACCCTGATTTTGATGTCTCCATGCCAAAGTCAAATGTCCTCCGGTGAAATGCAAATCATTTTTCAAAAGACTCCATTACCTTCCATCTGTCACCATTTGCTTTCTCTCTTGTGGGTGAGGTCTGGCAGGGCAGAGATCTGGCCCTGTTTTTCATGTTGCGTGCCTGGGACAGAGTCTCAGGAACACTTAATTGATAGAGATAAATAACGCTTAGCTTTCCATTTGCAAATCCCAAGTTTGAAGGAAAGTCTAGCAGATCTGTGCTCCCAGACAGTGCACAGCTTGGTGGCTGCTGTCCTCCCAATATGTCTCTTTCCTTTCTCCTCCACACACATTCCTGCCTTGGCCTCAGTACCTGATTTGTCCTGGTGTGCGAGTGAGTGGATATGACTGAAGCCCTTCCTCTGAAGAGTTGCTGGCCAAGGAGGGTATACAATCTGCAAAGACCTCGGAGGTGTGTCTTGGGCTGTGACCAGCAGCTGTGTCCTTGTGCTGCCTATTGTCTGCAGAGCCAGGAATCAAGGTCTCTGCTTGGTCACCTGAAACCCTCTGTTCCACGAGAGTCTGACTTCTGTGGGGGCCCTGGTTGTTTCCTGGGATTTGTTTCTGCCCATGGTATAGCACCTCATGTTCCATCCTACATGAGCACCTACGCAGTGCTGGACCTGGCAGGCTGTGTCCCTTGTAGGCAGGTCTAGTCCTTCCGGGCTGGTCAACTGTGGAAGCTACCTATGACCAAGACTAGAGGCAAATTCAGAAGTGTGGGATATTTGGAGAGTGGTTTGGTTATTGTGGTTATTGTGGAGGAGGGTGTGGGGGAAGTGTGTGAGGAAACAGTGGCTACTTATAAACGTGGCTGTGGTAGGGCAACCCAAGGGTTGGTGGGATGTTGGCCCTGTGTCAGGAGAAGGCTGGTGGAGGAGGCTACTGAGGAGCTTACAAGAAATCTTTTAGAGCAGAATCTCAACAGAAATTGGGGATTCCCAAATATGCGAGGGTAAATGATTTTTTTTTATCTGTTCAGTTTTTATTGAATAAGTTACAAAATGAGGTTTAGTCAAAAAGACCAAAGCCCATGTCATCCTCAGATTCCTCTGATTCTTCTTCTTTTGCGTCCACCTTCTTCTCCTCAGCTGGGGCAGCAGCAGTGGAGGGTGCAGGGCCACCTGCAGGGGCAGCGCCCGCTGTGGGGGCAGGGCCTCCAGCCCCTACATTGCAGATGAGGCTCCCAGTGTTGACATTGGCCAGGGCCTTGCAAACAGGCCAGGCCAAAAAGGTTCGACACTGACACCAGCCGCTTTAATGAGGGCATTGATCTTATCCTCCATCATGGTCACCTCAGTCTTCCTGTAGGATAAGGGCAGAGTAGAGGCAGGTGAGCTTGGAGACGGAGGCCATGAGTGGGCTGCCGGGTGTGGTGCTAGTCCCTGGAAGAAGTGAGGTGGGGCCTCACCCCAACTTGGCCTTAGCTTCCTCAGAAGAACCAAGCACCTTGGTGGCAGCTGAGGAAAGCTGAATAGAACTACATATTCAGGGAGCTGGCCAAATACCTCAGCGAATTAAAGTGCCTGCAAGCAGGGGCTGGGGACTTGATCCCCAGGCCTGCCTTGCCCACCCTGCCCCTTGGGGTGCTCTGAGTAAAGACTGGGCTTGGTGGTGCATGCCTGTAATCCCAGCTCTTGGGAGGCTATAAACAGGTGGATCACTATGAGTCCTATCTAGTAGCGAGACCCTGAGCACTCTGTAGACACCTCCCTAAAATACAAAAACAAAAGAAAACAAAAACAAACCTACATATTCAGCTTAATTACCATCTCTGACTAGCATGCACAGGGAATCTCATAAGATTGTTATCAAAAAGATTTTTGTGGGGTCTGGGGAGATGGCTCAGTGGAATAAGTGCTTCCCTGGCAAGTGCAAGGGCCTGAGTTCAATCCCCGATTCTGCAAAAAAAAATTTTTTTTTTTGTAAAGTTACATTTTGTTTGCTTTCTGAGACAGAAGCCTTGCTGTATTGTGCAGGCCACCATCAAACTCTGGCCTCAAGTAAGCCTCCCACAGCATGCCCCTCAGGACTACAGGCGTGTTCCACACCTTGCCTTGTAAAGTTGTTTTTAACATACACAATTGTGTATTGTCTCTAAACAGTGGCTCTCCATTCACAAAAAATGCTCATTCAGTCTGTTCCAATCAAGCAAAATGCAAACAAACAAAAACAAAGAATAGAGCTGTAATTCTTTCTAGAGTGAAAATGTAGGAATATCCCTGGGAGGCAGAGCAGAGACATAGACCTCTGCTGGCTGCTGTGACTATATCTCGATCCAGTCCAGCAACTGCAAAATCTACCCTGTTCCTCACTCTTGCTTGTGCAGATTTTCCTAAGGCAGGCTTTTAGTTCGACTGTAAACAACATTACGAGCACTGAGCAACTATTTTTTGAAATTAGCTGTCTGTGTAGTGGAAAGTTGGAGCTTGGAGCTGCTACTATGCTCAGATACACCCGGCCCCTCTCCCAGGGCTGCTTGGTGTCTCAGTCTTCCTTGCCACTTCCTCTGGCCATTGACCTGATACTGAAGACTCAGGGCTCAGTGGTAAGTCCGGTGATGAGGTTTTCTTGCTGGTGCAACTTTGCTTTTCCTTCTGGTCCAGGTGAGCGGTTGTTGACTGAGGACTGAGAATGGTGAGATAAGAAAGATCACGGAAAGGTGAAGGTCTCTTCGGGTCTGTGGATTTTAGTTCTGAACAAATAGAACTTGCTGGTAGAATTATTGGAGATGTAGTCCTGAGACATCTGGGAACATCACCATTTAGAGATCTGGAGAGAGAAAAAGGTGATGGTAGGTGTTGGAGTAGGGTGGGGGCACCAGCTGAAGGTTAACCATTCCAAATCGCATTGTCAGTAAGTGAGGTGGACTTCAGTAACTTGGAGATGCCCATGGAATTTTGCATGGTGAGTCAAATATTTTCCTTCTTGTCTTGAAGGAAAGACTACGGGTGCTGAAGTTTGCCTTCCTCTTTCATTGGCATTACTTATGCCTTACTGGAAGAAGGATGCGACAGGGAGGAGGAACAGAAATATAGAATGACCAATGGACATCTTTACATAACACCAGTCCTTAGTTCATTGGTTCATCATCAGGAAAAATGAGGAAAAGCAAGAGGCTGCATGCCTCCTGGATTTTAGTTCAAAGCAGAAAGGATGAGATTGTAGACCAAGATCAAGCTGGTCAGGATTCTGTATTAGCTGTGATGTAGGGAATTTATCTAACCATGCATTGCAGCTTCCTCCAGCAGAGGAAAGTAGGTGGATCAGCAACTGACTCATAGTAATTGTTACCATCGCCTCAGGGACCAGGTAGGGAGGTGATCAAGTTCATCTGGTGAGAAAGTGTAATGTCTACTTAACACCAGGTAAACCAGTTGCTGGCTTTGGGGCCTAGGAGATGGTGCGGTGGGAACCTGGCACTGAGCCTGCCCCTCCAGGACCCCATCTAACGCTTTGATCAACAGGTTGAAGGTGCGAAGAAAAGTGACACTAGGGAGGATCAGTGTCCATCCCCAAGGGGATTGAGCAGTGACACTGGGTGTTGGAATGCGTTCACTGGGAACTTCTCTGTCTCCCAGATAGGGAGCCCAGGAAGGCTCATGGTCAAGGGAGACAGAAAGCATCACTGAAAGTCATTGAAATCATCCATTTGCTTTATCATCACTGTGATGGCATCTCTATCAACAGAACGCTGTGCTGATGTTCATCTCCATGTGTGCGATGCTGTATATGTGGACTCACTATCACCCAGATCAAAACATAAAATTAATCCTTCCAGCATCTTTTGCGTTCCTCAGGTCCATTCCCTTCATTCCTCTCCCCAAAGGTAAACTCTACTTAAACTTCCATCTGAGAGATTAATTTCATATGGTAAAGATTTAAATTGAATGTTGTCCTTTCTAACATGTCAGTTTTGAGAAAGTGAAAGTTTGTTAAACCACCAAATATGTAGCTTATATAGAAAAGAAATGGAGTGAGATCTCAGTTCTGATTATTGCCCACAATCTGTTGTCATTGTTTGTTTGTTTATTTATTTTGGGGAACTGAGGATTGAACTCAGACCCTTATGCTTGCCAGGCAAGCGCTTGTTCTACTGAGCCATCTCCCCGGCACCTCCGTTGTCATTCTTCATTTAAAGTGAATACCCATTGTTGAGATTTGTTCATTCTTATCACTCAGGTGAACCATTTGTCTCTTGTAGCAGAAGTCTGACCTAGAACCTGAAGTGCATAATTGGATGGCTAGATTCTCCAACTGGAATAGAGGGATTACAGGAGGTCTGAGCTGGGGACCAGGTAGTGGTGTCCCTGTCCTAGATGGATTTGACTCCAGCATTACTCCACTGCTGCATGGTGCTGCCAACCCCGTACCTGTGCCACTCTTGTGAATGACACTTAAGATCTCTAGGTCTTGTGTCGCTCACTTCAATTCAAAGTGCAGGAGGGGACACAGGGACTGGGCCTAGGCTCTGTGACTGCTGGGGGCCAGGGGAGGAAGTGCCCACTTTGTGTGGTGAGGAAGGTTCTCTTCTGTCCCCAAGATGCACACAGTGGGTGAGTCCCTCAAAATGAGAAGGAGATTTAGATGACGTTCAGATAAGAAGTAAAACAAGACTGAGTGTGGTGGTGTGTGCCTGGAATCCCAGCACTTGGGAGGCTGAAAACAGGAGGACCACTAGGAGTCTGATCTGTGTAGTGAGACCCTGTAGATCTCGATATATATATATATATATATATGCAAAACAAAAACATTTCTAAAGGCAAATGCTCACCGCATGAACCAGGTTCTTTTTGATGATAGCTACTTTGTTATTGTTATTCAGTGATCTTGACTGCACCTATCAGTCATTACATGTTGGGTAGCAGATTCCAAAAACTATTATAATATGCTGTTTACCTGCATATGGAGCTGTTCAGGGAGATCCTAGCAAGTACCTCTTTAGTGTTGGACTGTGAGTTTTCACATACCACTCTTCAGGTTTCCTTCCCGAGTCTACTTCAGAAAAATATGTGGCCATTGCAAAGGCATCTTACTTATCCTGTAACTGAGAGGGGAAGTGCCAGCGATTCCCTCTGAGTTATCAGCTGCCGTGCTCCAGTCAGTGCTGAAATAAAGCTGGTGGATTGCCAGCTAGTCTTTTTCTTTTCTTTTTTTTTTTTTTTTCTTCTATATTGGTGTTCAGGGTTGCACTACTAGATTGGACTCTTAGTGATCCGCCTGTTAACAGCCTCCCAAAAGCTGGGATTACAGGTGCGCTCCACTATGCCCAGTCTCAATTGCCATCTCAGCACACCCTGGGGGCAGGGCTGGCACAGCAGGCCTGGGGATTGAACCCCAGCCCCTGCACCTGCTTGTGGACACTTCAATCTGCTGAGCTTTTTTTTTTTTGGTGGAACAGGGGATTGAACTCAGCCCTTGTGCTTATCAGGCAAGTGCTTATTCTACTGAGCTATCTCCCTGGCCCGCCTGCTGAGCTATTTGGCCGGCCCAAAATTTGAGAAGGACTTTTTCTTTTTTTGGCTACATCAGGCTGCCTTAAGGGCAGGTCTGGTGGAGTTCTAGAGCTGGGAATCGAACCGCAGTCCTGTGCACCTGACTGCATTTGCCCAAGCGGTGCTTTAAACAACTGAGCTATCCGGCAAGCCCTCATCTTTTCTTAATTAAATTACAGACTTAATTTGAAATCAAGACTGATCTGAATTCATTCATTTAAGAAGTTATAACCTAATTGAGGGAAACAGACTTTTTTTTCTTTAACTGACAAGCTGTAGTTTGCCAATCACCTTTATTTCCTAAATTAATCCTACCTATTCATTTCCTGAATTAATCCTAGCCATTCATTTATTTCCTGAATTAATACTAACCATTTATTTCTTCCTCTTTTTTTAAATGTATTTTGTTGTTGCAGGGTCTCACTATACAGCTCAGACTCACACTGATCCTCCTATTTTCAGCTTCCCCAGGGCTGGGATTACAAGCATAGGCCACTAAGCCAGACTCTGTGGTAGCTCAGCCCACTGTAGGGGCGTGGCACATGGTGTCGGTGATCAAACCGTGGTCCCTGCACTTACCTAAGCTTGCCTAAGCAGGTGCTTTAGTCTGCTGAGCTATCTTGCCAGCCCCTGATTTGTTTCTTAAATGTATGCACTGAGAACCGTTGCTTCTGTGTTTGAATTGACAACTGTACCTGGAGCTCCTATCGGTATGAGCACAGTTGCCTGATACCAGAGGAGGTTCAGCCCCTGCCTTCCCTGTCCCGAATGCCAGGTCTGCAGGTGCTCCTTGCCCCTTATGTAAAATGGTGTAGTATCTGGCATAAACTATGAGGATTATGGTTATTCATCATTGTTGTTAAAGGCTATGTTCCAGCTAGGTGATGGGTCTAATAGAATTAACTTTCTACTCGCATACATCATGCATGGTCTAACCTACTGTGTCTAAAAGAATGCTATTTTCCCTCTCTTCCAATGTACTGTCAAAAGTCCCTTTCAAACCTAAGTATTTCACTCTTATTCCCTTGATCACTAACATTAGTTTTGACATATTTTCATTGATTTTATTCAGAAGCTCTGTTTCCTTTCTTCTGCTTTTTTTTTTTTTTCCTCTGTATTTTAGGGAAGGGCCCACAGGGTTTTCAGGGTCACACTACTAAATCAGACTCACAGTGATTCTCTTGTTTACAGCCTCCCAAGAGCTGGGAATACGGGCGTGTGCCACCACGCCCAGTCTCCAGACGAGGTGTTTCTAGCAATGTCAAGAATATTGGGCCCTGGCAAACAAAACCTTATTCAGTTTTCAGACAGCATTTAGCTATCCTTAAAACTGAAGTAGATGGGGGCCGGCGAGATAGCTCAGCAGACTAAGCGCCTGCTTAGGCAAGTGCCGGGAGTGGGATTTGATCTGTGGCACCACATGTTGCATCAGCCCTGCCCCCCGGCCCCCATTCATGCTGAGCCGGCCAGAGAGTGCAGGTGTGGTGGGTCACACCTGCAATCCCAGAGCTGGGGAGGCTGAAAACAGGAGGATCATTTTGAGTCCAAGGATACATAAAAAGGAAAACAAACAGGGGCTGGGGAGATGGCTCGGTAGAACAAGTGCTTCCCTGGCAAGCGCAAGAGTCTGAGTTCAATCCCTGGTTCCTAAAAAAAAAAAAAAAGAGGGAAAACAAGCAAACAAACAAACAAAAAAATGGGTAGACAGACCACCGAGACCTGCAGTGACCTGATGGAAGAGTTTCTGGGATGATGTTTCCTGACTCCTCAGCGTGGTTCTGTCCTGGACTCGCTTGTTTCGCAGTGTATCCCATGAGCTCTTCCCTTTTCCACATTTCTTGATCGCTGGCGATTTCTTGTTACCATGGGTGGCACCGCCCTCTCGTGCCCACAGCCTTGCACAGCATAAACTGGGCACATCTTTCCACATTTAAATCAACTCTAGATTCCTTTTCAGGATGTAATACAATGTGTCAGGTAAACAGTGGTCATTCTGTGTGTAATATTACTTAGGAAATAATGATGACGGATGAAAGCCTCTGAGTATGTTCAGCGAATATTTTCCATCTGCTATTACAGGGCCTGAGGGTCTGGAGAGCCCTGTGTGCTGTAAATGGGTTCTCACTTAAGATGCAAAGTTCTGGGGATGAGGAGATGGCTCAGTGGAATAAGTGCTTCCCTGGCAAGCACAAGGGCCTGAGTTCCATTAAAAAAAAAAAAAAAAAAAATTCTTTCATACTACACATCGGTTGTTTGCAGCACACGAGTGCCACCCTTTGCAGCCTGGGCTTCGCTCGTGTTGTTCTGACTCGGGTGACAGTAATGGGTAATGCTCCGTGCTGCTGGGGCCAGGTGTCCTGCTGAGAGCAGCCTCATGGCCGACCTGTGTGCTGAACTCCGGCACCAGGGCACCCTTGGGTGGCAGCGCAGACACCTGGGACCTGGCCCGTGTTTATTTCTGTTGGTTTTGTTATGGAAACACCTCTCCTCTCTTTCCTGCCACTTCCAGCCACCAGCAGGTTCTCAAGGACAATCATTAGACTTTTTCAGAGCGTTTGTTTTGCCCATAGTTACATCAGTGTTCTGCATGAGGTCATTTGAAGCACTGCTGGAGTTTTGGAGAAATTATTTGTTTTGGTTCAATGAATTTGTCTTAGAAAGAGCTAATGAAATGAAGTGGTAAGGAAAAGTTTGCAAATCATACATGAATTATATAAAATTAGCATTTAGGATGTAAGTCCTGTGCTTAAAAGATGCTCTATAATTTTTTTAAAAGAAATGTATTTAGTACAGGGTCTAAGGGTACAGGGTCTAAGGGTCTCACTACACAGATTGGATTCATAGTGATTCTCCTGTTTTCAGCCTCCCAAGGGCTGGGATTACAGGCGCTCACCACCAGGCCCAATCTCAATTGCCATCTCGGTGTGCCCCGGGAGCAGGGCTGGCACGGCACTCCGGGAGTCATCTGCCTAAGCAGGCGCTTTACCCTGCTGAGCTATTTGGCGGGCACTAAAGGATGCTCTATAACTTCTGTGCTCAGAAATTCTGCATTTCTCATAATAGAAAGGACAGCACTTAGGCTGGGATGTAGCTCATTTACGGAGCATTTTCCTGGCATGTGAAAGGCCCCACGTTCAATTTTCAGCCCCAGAAAAGGAAAACAAACAAACAAGGCATTGGTCCTTTCAGGAGCAACCTACTTATGTCCATACTGGCATGAAGTTCATTCCTTATTTTTTTATTTGAGTGTTTGATAAAGTGAGAGCACTTATTGAGGCAGAGAACCCAGAATGAATTAAAAAGTTCTGAATACAACCCAGCCCAGTGAATGCTCAGGCTTTCTGATGACATGGTAACTCCGTAATCCCCTGGCCATGGTTTACAGTGATATTCAGCTTTGCAAGCGCAGCCCTGTGGCCACACCGATACAGGCATTTATTTAGTTGTTTGATTGTTCCCTTCACAAGCCAGTGTGAGGCCTTGTTTGCCCTTCCTCCTACCCACCTTCCTCATCACGATTATCTTTCTACAAATATGTTCATTCAATTTGTGCCTGGTGGCCGGGCGTGGTGGCGTAGGCCTGTAACCCCAGCACTCGGGAGGCTGAGGCAGGAGGATTGCTGTGAGTTTGGGATCAGCCTGAGCTACAAAGTGAGCTTAAGGCCAGCCTGAACTGCATAGTGAGACCCTGTCTCAAAAAGACAAAAAAAAAAAAAAAAAATGTGCCTGGTGGGTGTTAAATCCTTTATCTTACCCTGTCTTTGTTCTCTTCATATTGTGGCTCGTGTCCCCACTGTCCTATGCATAGTGACACCCTCTTGTCCCTTCTTGGGAATCTCTCTTTACTGACACAATCTTTATTTTATTTATTTATTTATTTTTTGATGGGGCCAAAACCGGGAATTGAACTCAGGCCCTTGTGCTTGCCAGGCAAGCCCTTATTCTGCTGAGCCATCTTCCCAGCCCCCTGACACTGTCTTTGGGAAAAGCAGAATGATGACATAACTTAGGTTGTGTGCATAATTATCATTAGTTATATAAGAACACTACCAGTAGGGGCCGGGGAGATGCCTCAGTAGAATAAACACTTCCTTGGGAAGCGCAAGGGCCTGAGTTGAATCCCTGGTTCTGCCAAAGAAAGAAAAAAAACCAAAACACTACCAATATAATGATGTAGAACATGGGTGTGGCTTTATTGTTTACTCATTCATTGTGACTTTCATTTATTCAGTAAAAATTTATTGAAGAACAGCTATATGTCACATATCATCCCAGGCACTGAAATGCAGAAGGAAGCGAGCTCATGGTTTTCTGGGTATGAGGGGTAGAAGACAGAAAAACCGTAATTGGAGGATAAATTTGTGAAGGTATCATGTGGAAGCTTATTACTGAATCAGCTGCGGCCATGCTGCTGTTAGACTGAAAATAGTGCTCACGACGAGGAGCTTGTTTTCTGGGTGCTAGGTAGCAGGATTATAGGTTCTCTCAAGTAACCCTCAGGTAAGAAGAGTAGTCCAGCGATAGGCGAAGCTACAGTGAGAGTCCACTGTAGCCTCTGTAGCCTCATGCAATGAGCTGAACCGTTCCTTTGGGCTTTGCATAGGTGAAGTGCCCAGTCTCCCCAGTATCTGACTTCCTCCCCTATTCCTTTCCAGGCAGATTCCCATGTGCATGGAGAGCTTGGGGAAGGGGTGGAGGTTGCGGATGGCCTGCTTCACGCCAGGCCTTGTGGCCGTCCCGCCCTGGCTGATGGCTGTCTGGTCTGTGCAGCCTGCTCTCTGGGCTCTGCGTCAGGGCCTGCTCATGATGCGAGCACAGCCTGGTGAGCATCTGTGCTCTGGGCAGGTGGGGCCTTCTGCCTCCTGCCTCGCTGCATCTTCTCCATTCCTGGGAAGCACGGGGCTTTTTGGTCTCGCCTGTGCTCCAGCAGAGTGGAAACTCAGAGGGGAGAACTGGATGCTGTCCTTCCCTCCTCCAGGCCACGCTGCAGTGCTGTTTCCTGTGCTCTGATCACCCCAGAGCTGATGCAGGAGCAGCCTCCCCAGTCACCATGGCCATGGGAAGGGTGTATAGGGTGTACAGGGTCCCACAACTAGATCAGACTCATAGTGATCCACCTGTTTACAACCTCCCAAGAGCTGGGATTACAGGTGCATGCCACCATGGGGATCCCCTGTACCTGTTTGCAGGTGCTTTCATCCACTGAGCTATTTGGCCGGCCCGGCAATAGCCTTCTATAATCTTATCTCTGAAGATTTAAAATGATATAAATAAGGTATTTCACTTGTGTTACTTTAGACTTAGAGCTCGTTCAATAATTATTTTATTTTATAGATAAGAAAGAGTAAATGGCTCCATGAATAGATGTGAGGCCCTGGAAGCAGTATGCCTTTGGTTTTGACTGAGTGAGGGGTGGGTCCTTGGCAAGGTAAAGGACAGTTGTGATGGAGAAGGGAGAGAAAGGGGTGTTTGGAAAGTCAAGGCAAGAGAATATTTCAGGGAGGGAGCAGGCTTCAAATTTAGTGGACATAGAGAGGTGGGATAAGTGAGATAAGCCAGCCATAAAACAGACAAATAAAAAGAAAAAAACCAAGAGAGGTAGGAAGATTGCTTGTGGCTGCTAAAACCTCAGGGATGGCTTTTTTTCTTTTTTTTTTTTTTTTTTTTGTGGAACTCGTAATTGAACTCAGGCCCTTGCGCTTGCCAGGGAAGCACTTATTCCCCTGAGCCATCTCCTCGGGGCCCCTCAAACTGTTCTGTGAATCATTAGTTTTAAACAGAGATTAGAGATTCTATTGTTTTAATTTTTAGGTCTTTATTTTGAGGCTCTAGGGAACAGGAACTCTTGAATCTGGAATTCTCTTTCCCCTCCCTCCCACTGTTTTTTGCTTCTTCTTTTTGGCCTTGATGGGGCCATGCAAAGTGGCTGAGAGTCCTCCGTGGAGTCTGAGGGAGGCTTGGGGCATGGAGTACGAGTTGTTCATTTTATAACAATTCCTTTTTATTTTAACCATGACTCTGTGTCCATGGGGGCTCTGTGATATGAACTCCTGTGGCAGGGCTTTGTAGGGGTTCCAAATAGGGGTCCTCTATTGACTCAAGATGCCCCCCTTTAGCATCTCACTTTATTGTCTTTTTGTGTCACTGCTATCTGAGCCCTCCTGTGAAGGCTGGAGAGCCCATGCAGCCCTGAGAAGTCGAAGGAAAGCATCACTGAGATTCTGAATATACGAAGGAAAACCCAGATTGTCCTCAGTGCCTATGGTTTGGTCTGTTCATCCCTTAAGGTGTATTTTCCTCCCAGAATCCACCTCTGCTTTGAGCATGGTAGGGCCTTTGTTTGACATGAGTCTGAATTTGGCTTTTCAGACTAGTTGCTTTTAATTTAGAATTGTCCTACTTAAAGTTTTTTTTTTTTTTTTTTTTTTTTTTTTTTTTTTTTTTTTTTTTTTTTTTTTTTTTTTTAAATTTTTTTTTTTTTTTTTTTTTTTTTTTTTTTGTTATGCTTTGTGTCTAGTTGTCCCTACAAAACGTCATGTAATCATGGGGCAAACTTCTACAGTTTGTGATTCATATATCTAATGCTGGGATTATAGGTGTGAATGCTGCTGGAATTATGGGTATATGTGCTATACGCAGCCTGGGGCAGATAGCCTGAATGCATCATAAGGAAGGGAGAGAGGCCACCTTTCTGCTGCTGCTCCTCTTGTTTGTTCTTGATGTTTTGCTGTTTTCTGCCACCATGAACTGTTGCCCTCTGCAACTTTGGGTGTTGGGTAATTTGTCCCAGTGATGAGAGAAAAGTAACTGAGACACAATTTGGTACTGAGAGTATATTATTATTGTTTTGCTTAGTGGTGTCTTTGGTTTGCATTTTATTCCATGCAGCTAATAGTTGTTGGTCCTGTGGTCTCTGGCTGGGAACTCTGTAGGAATTCTGCTGCCACCTGTCTGAGCTCCTGAATCAGAGGTGTCCCTCTGATAAGGCGTTAGCTACTACCTCTCAGAGCTCCACGCTGGTCCTATGCTGACCTGGAAGTTCTCTGAAGCTCCCTGTGCTGACCCGGAAGTGCTCTACAGGCTGAAGCACACAGCCAATGTGTAATGCTGATGTATGGGACATGTCAGTTAGGGGCTTTTGCCTTTTCTATTCACTACTGCTTGAAAAATTACAAAACAGTAGCACACACATGTTTCAGACATGCATGGCCTTTAACATATAAAAGATGTCTTCTCTTCATTGGTTAGTAGACCAAACAGAAGAGTTCACTTTGGATATATGAAAATAGCTTCTGAGAAGGAAAGGAAAAAGGGAAAGAGATCATATTTTTGAACACCCACAAGTGTGAGGACCTGCGTTTGATCCCCAGTACCACATGCCGTGCTGGCCCGGAACCCAGGCACACCATGCTGGCCACTGAAACTGGGCATGGTGGTACACTCCTATAATTCCAGCACTTGGGAGGCTGAGACAGGAGGAGCACTACAAGGCTGAGCCACATAACAAGACCCTGTACCAAATAAATAAATAAAAGATTTTTTTTTTTAATTAAAGAAATGTAGACAGAGCTTAAAAATCCTTAAGGCCTTAAAAATAACTTAGTATCTTACTTAGTCCAACTATTCCCTTTCAAGAATATTGATTTGCTAGTCAGAATTTTTTTAATACAGTGTGAAGATGTACTTGCTCCACATTCCAGCTTACAACGTATGACGTCCTTTCAAAGTGTCTAAGGACAAGATCAATGTAATCGTCGCCTAGTAATTCTCCCTGTCTCTCTTGAGGCCACTTTGCTCTTGAGTTCTCCGCAATTCCACTCCAAGTGGCTACTATTTAAGAGAAAGAATGTATCTTAAGAAAGCAGATTCTTTCCTTATAATCATCAGTTTTCTCATCTCTGGACTAAAAATGACTGTGGTTTTCAACAAGGCTCTGTTAGGCCTATTTGGATGCTTATCCAAATAAAGTAGAAGGAAACAAAAATAAAACCAGTTCTCTCCTTAAGCTCAAGAGGAAGGTGCTTGTCCCTAAGTCCCCTTAGGAGTGTGAGCCATGGAAACCTGCTGCCTCACCTCTCAGATGGACTGTACTAGGGTCACCAAGGTGGAGAGCGTGTTGTCAGCCTTACACTGGAGACTAGCCCAAAACTGCTTAGTTGTACATTAACTCATCTGGGGATGTTTTTGCTGGAGCCTGAGAAAATCAGTAGCTCTCAATTCTTTGAACTCACTAGTATACTCACTAGTATAAAAATATTATGTTCTTCATTTTCATGTAAGGATTCATGCTAGCTTTCTTTTTTTTTTTTTTTTTTTTTTGGTCTTTTTGAGACAGGGTCTCACTATTCAGTTCAGGCTGGCCTTAAGCTCACTTTGTAGCTCAGGCTGATCTCAAACTCACAGCAATCCTCCTGCCTCAGCCTCCCGAGTGCTAGGATTACAGGCCTGCGCCACCACACCCGGCTTCTAGCTTTCTTAAGTGAAAGTCAAAGACTATCATTTATACTCACTCAGGTATTAACTGAGGAATTTTTTATATGCTATTTATATACTACCTGTACTTATGATTCAAATGAAATGTTTGTGCTGAGATATTTTTAAAAACTAGTGCTATTTGGAAGAGTGAAGTATGTTTGCTAACATGGCCGGAGGTGTGTTTTTCCAGTTTTCTAAATAATAGGTTATGGGGCCAGGGAGATGGCTCAGTAGAATAAGCGCTTATCTGACAAGTGCAAGGGTCTGAGTTCAATCCCTGGTCCCCCCCCCAAAAAAAATAGGTTAATGTTAATACAGGAGGGAAAGCGCATGTGTGTATATGTGTGTGAGCATGCATGTATGAGTGTGAATGTGTGTGCACCAGTCTCTTAGTTTCTTTTTTCTTGTTGCTGGGATAAGTACCTGACACCCAAAATGAAGGAAGGAAAGGTTTATTTAGCTCACAGTTACTGGACATTTCAGTTCATTCTCAGCTGGCTCCACGGCAGAGTGGCACATGGCAGAGGGCAGCCGTTCACAACACTGGAAAACAGCGAAACAGCAAGAGCACACAGGGAGGAGCAGCAGCCTCAGAAGGAGCAACAATAAGCAAACCTCTCTCCCTTCCTCGTGCTGCATCCAGGCTGTCTGCCCCAGGCTGGGTGTGGCACTCACTCCAGTAATCCCAGCAGCAGTTACACCCATAATCTCAGCAGCACTCACACTCATAATCCTAGCACTGGGTCATGAATTTTTATGGTTTGGGCCTTGTTGTCCCCCTAAAGCCTCATGCAGTTGGGGGAGTTTGGTTGTTTATTGTGGGTGTGGATTCTGCGCTTGCCCTGGGGCAGGTAACTTGCATTACAAAGTAAGGCGAGATGTGAAGCTAGCTTGCTCCCGAGCTCCCACACTCCTTGCTGTTTGCAGCCACCACAAACGCTGCTCTGTGCCTTGTGGCACGTGGCCTGGGAGGCAGCTGAGTATGGTCTGGAACCTTCAGTAACTGTGAGCTAAATAAACCTTTCCTTCCTTCATTTTGGGTGTCGGGTATTTGTCCCAGCAATGAGAGAAGAGTGAGACATTAATTAATCACAAACTCTAGAAGTCCTATAATTATATGAGTTGAGGCTTTGGGGCAACATCTATGTATATACCATAACAACATGTGTGCATGAGTGTGTGCATGTGTGTGTGTGTGTGTGTGTGTGTGTGTGTTATCAGTGAAAAATTATGCAGGCCCAGAACAGAAAAGCCATTTTTTGGGACATCTGGGTTTTGAATTCCCTGTCTTCTGTATACAACCAATTTGTAATCAAATTCCAGTTTTAGATACTAGTTTGCTGTCCTCTGTATGGGCGTGTATTATCTACAACCCAGTTTTAGCAGTTACAGAAAATATATTTTAATAGCGATGATCTGCTTTGATTTTAAAGAAGGTTGGTTCTGGTTTTATTTTGGAGGATGGGCATTTATGGAGATTACAGATTATGCTACCCCGATAGCTGGGACTCGAGGAGTTTTAATAGAATGTTGATTGGTTCACACCTAGGCAAAGTAGTTTAGCATATCAACATTGTATGTGAACAATTTACTAAGCACTGTGTAAGTAGCTAGGAGCAGGGCCAGCAAGAGTTCTATGCTAAGCAGAATTTCAAAGTGACTGTGTTTTGGTTGCTTATCCACTTTCTAAAGAAGTGAGAGAAGGAGGACATCTTTTATTTAATCTGGTACTTTTGTGTGTGTGTGTGTGTGTGTGTGTGTGTGCAACTGGGGATTGAACTCAGGCCCTTGTGCTTGCCAGGGAAGTGCTTATTTCCCTGAGCCATCTCCCTGGCCCCTTTAATCTGTACTGTGGTACCTTTTAAGTTAACTAGGTCAGGGGTTCGATCCCAGGCCGCAAGCTCCACTCCCAGGGCGTGCTGAGACAGCGATTGAGACTGGGTGTTGTGGTGCACACCTGTAATCCCAGCACGTGGGAGGCTGTAAACAGGAGAATCACTACGAGTCTGATCTATGAAGTGAAACCCTGAACACCCTTTAGATTATTCCCTAAAATACAGAAAAGAGAAAAAGCTAAGTAGGTATTTTCAAGCCCAACAAATGGCACCAGCCTTTGAAGGCTGTCCTGTGTTCTTGCAGCCCTAAGTGCTTTCCCCTTCAGCCTGGGTGGTTTTGAAATGAACACGTCAAGTTTCTGTCCTGGTCCTTCTGCTCCGAGACAGAAGCGGAGCTCTTCTCCAAGGAGGTCAAAGCTGTACTCAAGAGCGAAAGTATGCAAGCTAGTCTTCGAATAGTTCTTATATCTGCTCTGAGTGACATTTGAAAATATTTTTCTTAATTATTCTCATATCTAGTACTCCTGTCGTGATTATTATAGACCCAGTTGGGATCCATGTGAACTGGTAAAACCGGGAGGACGAAACTCAGATTTGATACCAGAAAGAACTCTCTTTAATGCTAAGACTGTGGGAATACCAAGAAGGTAAAAAAAAAAAACAAAAAAGTCTCTTCTTGGAAACATGTAGAGAAATCTTTTCTAGTGATCTTTGTGGGCATTTTTTTTTTTTTTAATGTATTTGGTTGTTGCAGAGTCTCACTATGCAGCTCGGACTCACGGTGCTCCTCCCACTTTCAGCCTCTCCAGCACTGGGATTACAGGTGTGCACCACCACACCTGGTCTTGGTGGCCAGCTCAGCCCGCCCTAGGGGTGGGGCTGGTGCAGCATGTGGTGCTGGGGATTGAACTGCAGTCCCTGCACTTGCCTAAGCTTGGCTAAGGAGTCACTTTAGTTTGCTGAGCTATCTCTCCGGCCCTTTGTGGGCAGTTTGACCATCTCCTTTTTCAGAACAAAGGAGAGTGTATTGAATGACTCGTAGCTGCCATTTTGAGGTTTTGTGGTTCTTTGAATCTCAACAAGTGGGAAAAGCCCTGTGTCTGGTGTGACAGTCGTGTTCATCATGGGATCTGATGTGTAGGAGTTTCCTGTGATGAGATAAATAGGTGGGTGTTGAGTTCTTTGAGCGATCTAGTAGTGCAAAGAGCCCTCTTTCCCCTATAAGAAAGAGCATCCACATTTGGATGGTTCTAATTATTACAATTCTTAGTTATGATTTACAATCTACCCTCAGTAATTCTCTCCTTTGCTGTAGTTCCATTTCGGCTGCCTGGAGGCACTGTTTAGTGTCACAGCTCTTTCCTGGCCATAATCTCTAGAGCTCTGAGAACAGCTTTTATTCTCTCCCATTAAGGACCACTTTGTGCATAACCCCTACTTTAACAGCATTTCTTCTGATGTGGATCTGGGAGCTATTTCTCCCATGGTTTCCCTCAACATCAAGGCCTCTAATGAAACCCAGTGTTCCATAGACTGCCTGATGTTGAGGAAGAGGTGGTGACTACCTCCCCTGCTCAGGACGTGGTCTCGAGGTCTCCCATTGTCCTTGCTTCTTTTGGGCAGCTCCATTGCAGTGTTGACCCATACTGAGATTGCTGCATTTGCAGTCTCTGGGTCCTTTCCCCATTGGTGGTGTTTATCTGGTCTTCTTCCATCCTTTGTCCTGCTGCTGAGCTTTCTTAACTTAAGTACAGTGCTTTCATTGATAGTGAGGGAAGTTATTCCTGTTAGTGTTGGCACTGTGGAGTTCTTTTTGAGCCTCAGTTCACCATGACTGACCCTCCCAACCTTGGCTTTGCCATTGGCAAATGTGATAAGTCCATCTATGCCTGCATTGAAGCCATTAGTAAGCCTGTAGGGAAGGACAGAGCCCTGGTTGTTTTCTTTGGAGGAAGCCTTTGCATTCTTAAAACAATTATTTCTTTGTTTTATACTGATATAGTGAGGAAACAATCAAGCCAGTAGCTGATTAAATCAAGGGTCACAACTGATGGCTCCCATTTGTGGCGCCTCTACAGATCTTGGATAACCCCAGCTTTGCAAGTTGGAAAATTCAATTTTTCTTTCATGTCAGGTGCAGTGTATAAATCTTTCATTGGAAACTGCCTGTTATATAAGTTTTACATGATGGAATGTTGGAATTGTAAGCATAGTAAGAAAACAGTCTAATAAGGCTGCCTTTGAACTCACCCATATTAAGACAAGTTGCAAGGTTCGCACTCAGAGCACCTGGGAATGTTTGCAGCCACCCAGAGCAAGCATAGCACTCTCTAATGAGCGCACAGTCTTGGGTGTGCTGGAGCAAAGTGTTCCTTCCACGGGATCCTGCTCAGGTCACCCAGTGAGGGTGCTACCAGGCACCTCTGGGCTGAGTGTGTCCTTCCGTCATGCTGCTCTCCGTGGCTGCTTCTTCCACCCTTTATCCTGTGTTCGTAGGAGCAGTTTAGATGCAGGGTAGTTGACCACAAGTTTGTGGTCATATGTGGTACCAGGCATCCAAATGAGTGTCATAGCAGTTCAAGGCGATGGAGAATAGAGATGAGTAGAAGACTGGGAAATAGTAGAACCCTCAGGACATTAGTAAGGGCTGTTGCAACTTAGAGAGGTGGACTTTAGTTATAAGTAGCACGGGTATTGTTGACTTCAAGGAATTTAAAGAGGATGAGCCTTGCCAGTGTGAGCAGCCAAGTCTCTGTGAGGACTGTGCATTGAGAGGGTAGCAGGCTGCTTGACTCAGCCTCCTACCAAGTGGCAACCACTCTGATGAATTCTCTAGTCAGGCTCACCCCCACTTTCCCTATTTGTCAAATGGTGGGTATGATAGACACCTATCTCAGAGAGCTGTTGTGGAACTAGGCTGTTTCACTGAACTTAGTTACAGCTGGGCTTGGCAGGTTGCTAAGTGGTCATAGGAGATGCTGGCCATGTATGGACTGATTTTATTTCTAAGACTTTGGCTTCCAGGCAGGAGGAAGACTGTCGATGCTTCCAGGGCTGTAGCATCCACTCTAGGTATTTGCTGTCAGACTGAAACAGTCACTGTCACTAGCTGGCTCTTCTTGTTTGTAGGACAGCAACAAGAATAAATATTGCTGAATAAATATTGGAAAGTTTTCATTTTCTATTTCTAAAAGCACTTAGACTGCCATCCATTTATTTGGCTTTTGCACTGTGATATCATCTTTTATTTCTTTTTCTTTTAATTTTTATTTAATTTTATTTTTCTGAACTTTATTTCAACACATGGGATAAGCTCACTTTCTTAAGTTTGGATACTAACCACATTTCATGGGGACTGCTACTTTCTGATATTACAGAGGCAGGTATTTCCCTGACCCAATAAGATGTCCAAATTAGGGGTAGTGAGATAGCTCAGGGGACTGAGTGCCTGCTTAGACACGCACAGGGACTGTGATTCAATCCCTATATGCTGTGCTGGCCCCACCACCGGGCGTGCTGACCAGGTGTGGTGGTGCACACTTATAATCCCAGCACTGGGGAAGCTGAAAATAGGAGGATCGGTAGGAGTCCAAGCTGCATAGTGAGACCCTGTACCAAATATATTTAAAAAGTCCAAATTATGTTAAGTAAGCAGTTTCATCCTAATGGTGTGGAGAGAGATACCTTTGATGAGTTAGTAGCTTATCTTTTAGGGGCCTTTTAATGAACCAGCTAGACACAGGCAATTGTTTTAATCTTGAAATAGGAGCAAGCAGTGAATAGTACATAGACTTACATACTGGAACCCCAGCTGTGGCCTAATTTGTTCTGAGTCTCACTTTTCTCTTTTTATAAGGCAAGAATAACAAAACCTACCTTGCAGTGCTATGAGGATTAGATGAATTTCTTTTTCTTTTCTTTTTTTCATTTTATGTTTTTGGTACAGGGTCTCACTATACAGCTCCTACTCCTAGTGATCCTCCTGTTCTCAGCCTCCCCAGGGCTGGGATTACAGGCGTTCGCCGCCACTCCCGGACTCTGTTGCTGGCTTAGTGCGCCTTGGCAAACCCTGGTTCCTGCGCTTGCGAAAGCAGGAGCTTAGTCCACTGAGCTGTCTTGCTGGCCTTTAGATGACTTTCTTAATAGTGGTATAGAGTGGTATTCAATAAATATCTAACTATTCTAATGTTTTTTTTCAAATTACTTGTTCTAGGGTTCAAGTTTAAATGCAGTAGATTGACATGCACATAATTTGTAGCTGATAGGTGTGTTTATAGCTTTTAGTTCTGTTTATAGGACTTTTAAAAGTGTAATTTAATGAAATCTATGAAACTTACCTTTTTTTTTTTTTTCATAACTGGGGATCGAATTCAGGCCCTTGCGCTTGCAAGGGAAGTGCTTGGTCTACTGAGCCATCTCCCGACCCCTATAAAGCTTATCCTTACATGTACAGATTTTAGAATAGTACGCTGCGCCTGCCAGCCTTGTGGTGTATCTATACTAGTCTCTGAAGAAGTGAGCAGGCTGGAATGTTTCTTGCTCTGTCCACAGGATGTGCTAGCAAGGCAGGGAAAGGATGGGCAGGGTTGAGAGGTAGGGAGAGAAGCAGGGAGGAGGCTGGTGGAGATATCCTGCTGGCTTTGCTGGATTCCAGAGTGACCTTGCTTTTATAGGTAAATGCCTTTACCTTTAAGGTAAAACAAACTACGTTCCACTGGACTGTGACTTGATTATGGATCCAATCTACAATTAACACAGGTTAACACTTTTTGCCAGGAGGAAGAATTTCTTTAAAGACTGATGCTTTCTTTTTTCTTTCTTTTTTTTTGCAGAACCGGGGATCGAACTTAGGCCCTTGCGCTTGCCAGGGAAGGGCTTACTCCACTGACCCATCTCCTCAGTCCCCCTGATGCTTTCTAATAGTTTAACTTTTCAATTTCACAAAAGAAAAACTTATTTTTAAAATTATCCTAAAAGTTAGCTTCCTATTTAGAACCTTTTGCCTTTCTTTTTAGATCTTTATTTTTGGTCATTAATCAGGTGGTTCAAACCCAATATCATACATGTCTTTGGATTATTGTTATTTATTGCATTAATCAGATGTTTAGGCTTAAAAATATCCTTTCGTCTCTTATCCAGATATGGAGAAAGGTCTTGAAGTACTCTCTGACAAGATGAATCCATGTTATCCCCTGCGTGCTTAGTACAATTTCATCCATTTGGGTTTCGGTAGGGTTGCTTTAATTTCTGTACTTACTCAGAACGTGCTTACATTGACTTAGAGGAGTTCTATGTATTTTCTTTCTGTGGTCAAAGGACTGTACCTGTGTAGTTTGAAAGAAGGTAAACCAGCTGAAAATTTTAGGTAAGTCTGTATCTATCCTTTTAGGAATGAGACAACTTAAGGGCTTCTGTAGTGTAAAAATTTCTTCAGTTAGACAGGTTTTTTAAAAAATCGTATTTATTTATCATTTGGCACAGGGTCTCACTGTGCAGCTGGACTCGTAGTGATCCTTCTGTCTCAGCCTCCCTACCGATGGGATCACAGGCGTGCACTACCACACCTGGTGTTGGAGGCTGGCTCAGGATGGGGCCAGCATGGCATGCAGTAGCAGGGGTCAAACTTGAAGCCTTGTGCTTGCTCGGCAGGTGCTTAGGGTGCCCAGCTATCTCTCCCGCCCTTAGACAGATCTTTTAAAAAATCACATTGTCCTTTGTTGGGGAGACAAGCTTTTTCTTGGCAATCAAGTTCTGTTTTCAGAATGAAGTGTCTTGTGTAATACCTAGTTATCATTTAGCTTTAAATAAATATCTAGGGACTGGGGAGCTCTCTCAGCAACATAAGTGCTTGCCTGGCAAGTATAGGGTTCTGAGTTTGATCCCTGGTACCTCTCCCCCCCAAAAAAAAAAGAAACAAGAAAAGAAGCAATGGGTATATTATAGCATAGTCATGAGTATATTTGACAGGTGATTGTGTTAGAATATACTTTAAGAGGAAATCATTAGTTTCCATTTCCATGAGGTCATTTGAATTGTTGTTTTAAAAGAAATAGTGGCTGGCCAAATAGCTCAGTGGATTAAAGTGCCTTCAAGCAGGTGCAGGGGCTGGGTTCGATCCAGGGCCGCTGAGACCCAATTGAGACTGGGCGTGGTGGGGTGCACCTGTATCCCAGCTCTTGGGAGGCTGTAAACAGGAGGATCACTATAAGTCTGATCTAATAGTGAGATCCTGAACACCCTGTAAACCCTTCCATAAAATTAAAAAAATAAATTAAATAAAAGAGATGGGATGGTTATGGGATGAGATCTGTTTTTCTTTTGGGTAGGCAGCTTATAAAGTCATAAAGCTCTGGATAAGTTTTTATATCCATTAGTAATGTTGGACTTTGAGTCATTTAAAGAGGCTATTGTGGCAGACAGCTATAATTTATAGTTAATGCCAGAAATCCCCCTTATCGTTAGGAAAGGAAGTGTTCCTTTAGTATATGAATAGTCCTTTATCAACGATGCTGTTTTCTTCCCGTGTCTCTCGTTGCTGAATTCGGGGTCTAACGTTTGGCACTATGTTTGAGGTACAGTTGTGGAGAACAGGAGACGAGTGATGGGAGAGAGGGGGAGGGTATGTGAGTTGGTCTCTTGGCCATTGCTTCCAACCCGTGGGGCTCTTTTCTTTTTCTGAAGTGTATTCTTCAAATTTGGTTAAACTACACTTGCGATTTGGTGGCATTCTCAGTTCTTAAGTGTTTCCAGGGAGTCACTGGTACAAGAGCCCGTAGCAGAAATAGGACAGCGAGGAAACTGCTCTTCGCTTCTCCTGGGCATGCCCTTCCAGGAGATTTCCTGCCCTCCGCCCGCTGGTGCTGAGCTCTACGAGGAAGGAGATGGGCGTGTGTTAGGCTGGGAAAGCTGTGGTTGCCTGGATGTGTTGGGGTGGAGTGGGGTCACTGAGGAGCGGGAGGTTCTATGTCAGGAACCCGAAAATGCGGGAATGGGAGGCTCCGCGAAGCCCTGGAGGAGCTGTGATTATGGGCAAGGCGTGGGCTCCTGCCGCGCAGTGGCGACCAGCTGTGGGTGCCTCCCGCCTCACTCTGCTCAAGGTGGGGGGGCGCGCCTTCCATTTCGTGCTGCTTCTGGCTTGTGTCCCACAGGTTGGCTCACTTACTGATCCAGCCTCCTGTCTGTCCTTCTACTCACTTCATCCCTATATCTTTTTCTTCCTTTATAACAGACTTACAAATCTCGCAGTTCAGATCTCAGCCCCTAAGCCCTACCTGCGAAAGGGCTCCTCGCCTGGCGCGATCTAACATACCTCCTGGGCACAGCGCATCATTCTATTTTTAAAAAAAAGACTATTTTGAAAAGTGGTTTTGGTTTCAGGGCAAAACTGAGCAGGAAGTGCAGAGATCTTCCATATCCTCCCCCCACCCCCAAGATGTGTGGCCTCACTCATTTTTGTCCTCTTCCCCCAGAATGGTTCATTTGTTTCCCTGATAAAGCTCCAGGGATCCGTGATTACAACCCGGAGGCCACGGTTTGCTTTAGGATTCACTCCTGGTGTCAGGGTTTGGCAGAAGTGGCTGCCCCCCTGCAGATCTTTTATGCTGTGCTCAGTCTGCGCCTCCCACTTGCCGACCCCTCGAGGCCACCTATGTTTTCATCATCTCCTTAGTTTTGCCTTCCAGAATACTGCGTGTCCCAATATCAGATGATTTATATCTAGGTGCCCCCTGCAAAGCCTCATACAGTCATGTGGAGTGGACTTCTAGAGGCTGTAATTAATTCATCATCCAGTGCTGGGATTATGGCTATAAATGCAATGGGATTATGGGTGTGAGTACTGCTGGGATTATGGGTGTGAGTGCTACACTCACCCTGGGACAGAGCCTGGATGCAGCATAAGGAAGGGATAGGGGCTTGTTTGCTGTTGCTACCTGTGTTGCTGTGGATCCTCCCTTTGTGCTCTTGCTGTATTTTTGTTTGTTTTTTGGCGAAACCAGGCTCCTGCTGTCTTGCTGATTTCCACCGCCCTGAACGGCTGCCATTGACCCTGGCCAGAACCAGACCTAAGCCTCTAATGGGCTTCCTCATTCCAGAGACATGTACTGAGGTGGACTAGGAGCTACTGTTTTTCTTTTTTTGTGGTACCGGGATTGGACTCAGGACCTTGTGCTTGCCAGGCAAGCACTTATTCTACTGAGCTATCTCCCTGGCCCCTTTAGGAGCTATTGTTAAATTACTGCTCTCATGAAGCTACACGAGTGGGGAGTCACAGACAGGAAGCAAATAATTAAGCATTGGATACGTGAGTGATGCGTAAGAACTGGTAAAAAGTAAGGTTGGGTAAGAAGAGAGATGCTGTCTATGGGCTCCCAGGGGAATGAGACGGCCTCGTTTGAGAAACGCAAGTCACGTGAGACAGGGCTGTGTGGATATAAGAGAACAGTCTGGCAGCAAGGCCAGCAGGGGCAAAGGCCCTGGGGCAGCTTGTACCTGGAGTAGCTTGTACCTGGAGTGTCTGCAAACAGCAAGGAAACCTGGTGGCTGGAACAGTGGAAGTGTGGGGTAGGAGGCAAGGTGAGAGGCAAGCATGGACATGGGATGGGCTTAGGGGTCAGCACCCAGTGGAAAGCCGCTGCCTCATTTGGGGCAGAACAATAAGAAGCTCTAGATTTTCTGCATGTGGGCAAGCTTGGGCCATGGCCTGACCGGGCTGCCCCTCTGGGCTCCCCCACCTCAGGTATTCACCCTTGCCTTCTGGGCATTTTCAGCACATGGAAATGGGAGGTAGTATGCTTTTGTTTTAAATTTTTGGTTAAATAGGAACAGTTTTATTCATGTGTATTAATCACAGAGAACACTTCAGAGTGACTTTCCATACATGCACACACCACACTTAGATTGCACCCACCCCTCCCGCCTCCCCCTTTCACCCTCCTCATCCCCTTCCTCTTGCGTAGTCTTCTGGAAAGTGCTATCCTTGATGAGATCAGTCACCTGATCTGGGGGGTTCATGCTCTGTGTTAGTGGCTACCACTGTGGCTCTGTACTTTGTGCTGAACTGGAACGGGGGTGGGATCCCAGCCGGCTTTGGCCAGGTGGCTGCTCTGTGAGGCCAATGGTCAATGTCTCTGGTTGTCGGTCCTGTTTCTGAGAGCCCCACGCAGTTGACCTGAGGAGGAGGGAGAGATGGAGAGAGAGGAAGGAGACCAGAGGGGAGGGAAAAGGAGGAGAGGGGAGAGAGAGGTGAACTGAGCAAGGGCAGGCGATGTGATCCTGCTCTCCAAAGTTGAAGGAAGGACAGAGAGTAAAGAGCCTGCGGGCTTGGTCTCCCTACTCCCCGCAGATCAGGTGACCTGGAAAGACAGATGTCTTTTTCCCTTTGATGTTCTTATCTCTCCTTAACCCTCTGCTACCACTCTTTATTTTGCTTTCTTTCCACACCCTTCCCCTCCCCTCCTCTCCCTCCCCTCCCCT
>PVKA01003533.1:0-28850 GCA_004027165.1 Ctenomys sociabilis
GAGGAGGAGAGAGGAGTAGAGGGGGAGAGAGAGGAGAAGGAGGAGGAGAGGAGAGAGAAGAGAGAAAAGAGAGAGAGGGGAGAGAGACAGACAGGGAGAGAGAGGAAGAGAGAGAGACAGAGATAAGGAGAGAGGAGAGAGAAGAGAGAGAGAAGAGACACACAGACAGAGAGACAAAAGAGAGACAGAGCCTGACAAAACAGCATGTGTAACATGTTTAAGTGTGCTAACTGGGTCAATAAGCCCACACCTACCAGGCTTGTTTTTCTTTTCCAAATAGAACAACTGGTAGGTGGTACAGGCCCTGATCTTTTATAGAATATATTTTGGGATATGTTTTTTCAAATTCCTCCTGTGTAATACTTGGACCTCAAGATTAATCTGTGGCATGAAAAAATAACTTTGCAAATTGATTAATTATAATGTCTTCTGACTTTTGTTTGTAACATTTGGTTTTGCTTAAAGGTAGTCTGCCGTTGACGAAGGGCCATTGGTGAATGAAATTAGCTTTGGAAGGCACAATCCTACTTGACTTTGATGCTTGTGGTAATTTTGAGAACCAGAGTTCAGTAAACAATTCTCAGACAGAAATTTGTATGATTGAGACCTAAGACTTTCCTCAAGGAATAATGGTATTTTTGAAGCTGATGTTAAACATATGGATAATTCACCAATGTGCTAATCATCCCCATCGTGGAATATTATCTTTAGCTCTTTATCTTCTGTCTAGAGTTCTCTCTGGGCATTTTTGCACGGATCTGCATCTGTCACTCTTCAGAAACTCCAAGCTAGGATCTGGTAATGTTGGTAGTTTAATTGAGTCTTAGGATACAGTGTCTTAAGGCACACATGACAGCACTGGATGCATACAGGGGCTGTAGGTAGTGGCTGTGTTCTAGACCTAACTGATAAAAGACTGTGGAATCCACTGTAACTGCATGGCTGAAATACTAGTTATTCTGAGAAAAGTAGCCAGGTGTCAGGTGTTGCCACCTTGGTGGTCTGACCCAAGTAGGAAGTGATCAGATGCTAAAATGTGCTAAGAAACCATGTTCAAGGCATGGTTGAAAAGGCCATGCTGGATGAAGTGCCGATTTAACATTACAGAACTGCCAGTAGGCTGAGCACCGTGTGTGTCCACTGGGTCCTTGTGCGACTGGGTGCTCCGCGGGCTGCGCAGAGGAGAGTCACAAGGCCCTAGCAAAGCCCCAGCTCTGCAAGTCCTGCTTCTGACCTCCCAGCTCTGTTCCTGCCCCACAAGTGCCTGCACCTCGGGTGGGGTCTCAACCCCTCCACCTGACTCTGTTTCCTGACCTCCACTTTCGCATCTCATGATGTTCAATGTCCGGTCCTTGGGAAAGCTTCCTCCAGTGACTCCTGATTCTTTTTCCCTTTCAATAGGATGAGGTCATTGCTTTCCTCTTTCCATGAAAGTGAGGGCCATATCTCTCAGGGAACAGAGTAGGAACTGAGAGTTCTTGGAATGGGTGAGGGAGCGCTGAGGGACTCTGTGGCTCCAGCAGGGATGGAGTGCAGGGTTCACTGATGTTTCACAGTCAGAAGTCAAGTATCAGGAGTAACCAGATGCTCCAGAGAGAAAGACATTTTCTGGGCCCATATGAACAGATTCTCAGAGGGATCTATGCATGACAACATTGATTACAGGCAGTTGCTTCATCTTATTTCTAGCATGGGAGTGCCTTGCCTAAGTTTTCGAAAGAGCAGTTCTGTGTTAATTATAATACAGAAAGGCAGCTGATCTTCAGGAGATAAAGTGTCTGCTTGTCGTGATTCGTACAAAGAAACAGGACTCACCAGCAACCTGCGCCCCCAACTTCCGGATCACCAAAGGGATTGGGGCTGGCGGGTGGTCTCTGGTGGGATGAGTGCGGCTCCTTAATGCCCGGGGGGACTCAGCACCCTTCGCTGAGCTGGCCCTGTGCCGTCACAATGGTTCAGTGTGGTGGCAGAGGCCCAGGGTCGGCTCACCCCCCGTGCATTCCTGGGCGAGCCCTTGCTCTGGGAGTCTGGGCAGTGGTTCACCAGCTCCAGGACACTTTGCACTGAGTTCTCCTGAGGAGGTAGAGTGGCTGGTTCACCGAGCGAAAACAGAGGCGCGCAGCCAAGCTCTCCACAGGCTCCGGCCCAGCCCAGGGAGGTGTATGGCCCCATAAACACTGCGCGGCCGGTCCCTGCACCCCACTCAATGGGCCTTTCATTCCTACGAAAGTTACAAATTCTCCTAAATAGCAATGCCATATTTCATGCCTTTCTCCTGACTCCTTGTCTACAAACTTATTGAGGAAAATTGGTCCATGAGTCTAATGCTATTAAAAATGATCAAGAAAGAAAAGAAAACCTAATGACTTTTGGAACACACCAGCCTTCTCCGTTGGTAACTGCAACCCTCTGTGTTGGTTGTGAGGTTTGTTGATCGGCTAAATCAAATAAGTTCTGCAAATATGCAGTGGATTCCGGAGACACAGGAGACACCAACGAATTTGGGAGAAAAAAGGGCAAAGAAACAGGACCATTGTCAGCAAGGAATGCAGAGTGGTGCCTATACCTGAAATGCAACCTACAGTTTTTGTAGCCATGCAGTACAGTGACGCATTTTTATTCGTATTTGTAAGACTTTCTGAAATTTTTTTCTAATTGCTTCCTTGGATATCCCAGTAACTTTCAAATAGCACTGTCCCCACAGTTTTAGCAAGCCTCTTGTCTATCTTATGCCTACTCTGATGCCTGCCCCTGAAACACTTACTTCACTCTGCTCTCTGCCAGGCATGGCCTTAGGGGATGACGCCCACCACTCGCACACACGTTTCAACACATACATGCATACATGAAGTGTGACCGAAGTACGCGATGAATGCTTGAATTGAAAACCAATTACAAGGAAAGACGCCACCTCTGCACCCCTTGGACTACCACACGCTCGCCCCGCCCTTCTTCCTGCTTCCTGCAGCAGTGCTGGCAAGTCCTCTACTGGGTCCGCAGCTGCGCTGCCCTGGCTGCCTCAGGGTCCTGGCTTGATTCGAGCACTTTCCTTGCATGGCCGCTCTGGCGTTTGAGAAGAGCTAGTGCTGCGGAGCTCCGAATCTGTGACTAAGGTGGGTGAGGACGCAGCGTTCAGACCTTATGTGACAGAAATGGCCATAAACATTTCCAGGGGACACGGGACGTCCAGGGAGCCAGGGCGGCACAATGACAGATGGGAAGAGGACTTCCAGAGCTGCTGCTGGCAGTGACAAGAATGATGGGACGGGGTTTGCAAAGTGGGGGGAGGTTTTGGGGGATCAGTGGCAGCATGTCTTGCGCTCTTATAATTTTATTTAAACATACCCCATGGTGTGTGTGTGTGTGTGTGTGTGTATGTATATATATATATGTATTTCTACATACAAATACAAACACATAGGCAGTTGGCCTTCTACATCTGTTTTGTCTATGGATTCAATCAACTGCTGGTCAAAAATATTCCAGACAGGTGGGTGTGGCAGCACACACACATAATCTTGTCATTCTGGGAGGCTGCAACTTAGGGACTTAGTGAGAACGTGACTCAAATAAAAAGTAAAATCCCAAGCACTGAAAAACAAAAAGAATTATGTCTTTACTGAACATACACTGAATTTTTTCTCCTGTTTACCTCTCAATTACAGTAACACAACTATTTCCCTAGTTTTGACAATGGCTCAGGTATGGTAAGTCACTAGGCCGAGATTCAAAGTGTGTAGGTCGATGTGTGTAGGTCCTATGATGGCGCAGTAAGACCTCAGTTCACCAACACTTCTGCTTCAGAACAGTTTGGTTGGAGACAGAATTACTCTGCAAAATTTTGCTTCCATTGTCAAACTTTGGACTGTGACAAACATAACTATGGCCGTGTCCCTGAAAACTGTGGAACAAATTAAGTCAGTGACCCAAGGCCCCACTGCAGAGCATCCTTGGACTGCGGTGTGGGCAGTCGGGGTGCGGTGCTGCGTCAGATCTCCAGCAGAGCCCAGGGAATGACACATACATGGATACAGGCCTGAACACGTGCACCACTGTACGTGCCTGTGGGTGTGCGCGTATGTGTGTGTGTGTGTTCACACATAGTGATTGAAAACTCTCGTGTTTAAGTAAAAAGGAAATCATAGTAAAAGAGGCGAAGGCCTCCCCGACTTGCAACCCGCTGCTCCCATCACTGCTGACTTACTTAGAAGCAGTTCTGGGAGTTTATGAGCTGTGAGCAAAAATGTGGTGCGTGCTGCTGCGGCATGTGGCCCATGGGAGGGCGGGCTCCCCGACACTGCAGCGCGTCTTCAGCACGTCACTGACTGGACCCGGCACTGTGGGACTTGGGCTCTTGGCCGAGTCACAGTGGCCATGAGAGAAAAGCATTTTTAAGTATTCAGGAAACTGGGGCAACCATGACAGTTCAACTTAAGACATTCACAGAAGAGGACACCAGAGCCATGACAGAAGGGGCCTAGAAGGCGGGATGAGAGCATCCAGAGTCAGAGGGGGGCTTCTGGAGAGGCTGAGGGACGTGCACCCATGCTACAGGAAGTGCTTTAAGCAGGCACTGTGTTTGGACCTTGAGCCTGTGCATGTAAGTAGGCGGCATGCGGATGTGGGTGATGTGTGCATTGGCATAACCCCCGTGCCTCTTCCTCCCAAGGAACTGAAATGAGTAGTGCAGAGGGCTGCTCTGAGAGCAGGCTGAAGACTACACAGGTGGCCAGGGTGAGTGGTGGGAGGCATGGCGGGTGGGGCTCAAGCATGGTGTCAGCGCTGTCTGACCTCCTGCTAGCAAGATCACACTGAGGCGGGTGGGTGGGCGCACACCTGCACTCTCAGCACTGGAGAGGCTTAGCAGAAGGATCACGAGTTCAAGGCCAGCCTGAACTGCCTTGAAGAGCGAGGCTCTGCCTCAAAAAATAAAGTGGAATAAAATAAATCATTCTGATGACTCTGTTGAAGACATCCTATAGCAAATACTTTTAAAAAAAGTATTTGGTAGAGGGTCTCACTTGGACCTGTAGTGATCCTCCAGTTTTCAGCTTCCCAAGAGCTGGGATTACAGGCTCACACCACCACACCTAGTGTCAATCGCTGTCTCAGTGTGCTCTGGGGGTAGGTCAGGCACAGACACTAGGGATCGATCCCCAGTCCCTGCTTCTGCCTAAGCAGGTGCTCTAATCTGCTGAGCCATCTGGTCGGCCCAGCACATCTTAACTAATCTTGGATTTGAGCTAATTTGCACGAACTCCTATTCTTCCATGGTTTGTGGTGCACCACCAATAACTGACAACACAGTAGGACCAGCCACTGTTATCAAAAGGCAGCTTCTCTCTGGAAGATTCCACTCTGTACAAGCACCAACCATGTAGGAGCTGGAGCTCCTCCTCGGGATCTCCCACGTGCATATCCAGGGCCAGGCCTGCAGCAGATCCTCGGGGAAGGAGGCCCCGTCCTCAGCTGATCTGGGCTCTGCCTGCTCTGAGCTTGGATTCTCTGCAGACTTCTCCCCAGGGAATGGCCTAGCACAGGATTCGCCATTTACGATCCCATACTGGGTGCAGGGTGGATGCGTGGCCCAGCTCCTCAGCTACCAGGAGGACTCAGGATTCGACCTGCCACTGGCATGGTGGAGGCAGACAGCTCCCGCTCCCCTCTCCCGAGATGGCCCTTTACAGACAGCACTGCTGGGCTCTTTCTCTAGGGCACCTCTGGAGGATGAAGCACCTCAAGAAGATTCGAGGGGCCACTGAGCTGCTTTGCTCCCGAGGGCTCCCCCTTACCCCTCCCTTGCTGCCCCCCATCTGGCCCAGCCATCTCTCCCCACACAGCCTCCTGCACCCTGGGCTCCATCTCTCTGCTGCTGGTGATGCAAACACAGAGCAGCTTTGTGCAGGAAGACAAAGTGCCGCTGGTGTCGTTTACCTGGCCCAAGCCACTGGCTTTGGTTTGTGTCCTGAATAGGCAGGAGACTGGGGGAGGCCAGGGCATCTGGGGTCTGGCTGTGGGAAAGCAGGGTGCTCCAGACCCACATGCCTGCTCTGGGGAGGATGGGGGGTGCTCACAGGTGGCGTGCAGTGCCGGGTGTGCAGGGTCCCTCAGTGAGCACAGACGGAGGTGACAGACACCCACTACACCGTGTTGGGATCGGCAGCCCCTGGGACCCTCCCTGAGCAGCAGCACACATGTGAGAGCTGGTGATGGAGCTGCATCTGCAGGTGATGGACAACCTCCCGGGGTTTCCACTGTGCGGAGCCTGTAGGGCAGAGAAGAGGACCAGGCCCTGCCATGTGCTCTCTAAGCTGCAAGGGAAGTCAGTAAGCTAGGCAGTCCTTTAAAACTAGGATTTATGTATTTATTTATCTGTTGTATTTTGTAGGGAAGGGTCTACAGGGTCTTCAGGGTCTCACCACTATATCTGACTCATAGTGATCCACCCAAGACCTGGGATGACAGGTGCATGAGACCATGCTCAGTCTCAATTGCTGGGAATTGGGGCCAGCACAGCAGGCCTGGGATCGAAACCCCAGCCCCTGTGCCTGCTTGCAGGCTCTTTAATCTGCTGAGCTATTTGGCTGGCCCTAAATTTAGGGTTTAGGAATTCCTTAAAGACGGAAAAATTGACTTTCTCAAATATTTGAGCAAGGGCTGCAATGTGTAACTTGTCAGTAAAGAGTGTCCTGTGTTCCTCTGAGGTCCTAATGTCATGCTTTTGTGTCCTCCTGAAGTGCTTGAAGGGCAAACTTTTTCTTGCCAGTGTGTTATGGCTTGTATCTGGATGCCCCAAAGCCCCGTGTGTGCATAGGTGTGGCTTTGGGAAGGGGCTGCATTATGGCTGTGTGACCCCGGGTGAGTTTCAGTTGGGTGTGATGTTGCGCAGCGGAGCCTGACAGGCGGAGGTGGGTCACTGGGGCACGGCCTGGGTGGGCGGCAGCTGCCCCTGCCTCGGCCCTGCTGCACTTCCTGCTGCCCCACCATGAGCTCTTTCTCCTTGGCCAGGTCCCTCTCCCCAGCTGGCCTGCTTTGGAGTCAGGCAGCCAAGGATGGAAACCCCTACCAACTGTGCACTAAAATAAAGCCTTCCTCCTTTAAAACTTGTGGATGTCTGATGTCTTGTCCCAGTGAGAGAGTAACTGAGGCAAAGTGCTTCTCTTGTGAATCAGCTTGCTAGGACAGGAAAGTTAGACGATAAATTTAGCTACTAGGCAGAAAAACACTGACCGTGACGCGCATGGGATGGATGCCCTAGACCCTGTTCTGCGGTGTGCGGTACTTTAATCTGAGGGCAGTGGGAAAGTTTTATAGACATCAATTTGAATTTTGTGCATTAGGACAGAAAAAAAAAGCAGACAAGCAAGTTGTCTTAAAAGAGCAATGCTTTTCCATTTGTGACCTTCACAGCAGGCTTTTCGGGAACATTCCCCACCTCCAGGCCACCGTAGTCTCTGGGCTGCTCTGACTGGCAATGCTTATGAACTGACCTGTGGTCCAGTACTGGGGACTCACCGGAGTCCTCCTCCTTGCTCCCCAGCTACGTGGCTTCTACTCAGTCACGGAGCTTAAGTGACTCAGTTTCTTCATCTGTCAAATGGAGTGTATGCAGTGGTTCCCACCTTATTCCACTGTTCTGGAAAGGTGAAGGTAAATCCACCCGGGGTAGCACCTAGCATGTAATGAACCGTGGAGAATCAGCCTCAGTGATCTGAGTGATAGATTTCCCTCTTAGAGAGGCCAAGCAAGGTCTTCTGAGGCTGGGTGCATCCCCTATGCTACATCCCAGTGCACCACACCTGGCTCTGACACCCAAGACTATCTCTAAACAATCCAGAGGGGATAAACTAGGGTGCATTTTGAGAATCAAAGATGGTGGATGGGAAGTCAGACCCTCTCCACAGGCCTGCACTCTCCTGTCACTTCCAGTCTGTGTCTTGCTTGTCGTCACTTTGGGGAAGTAATTTCTTCTGCTAGTCTCATTCTTCTCATCTATACAATGGGCATATTCAGCACTCAGAGCTCAGTGCAGAAGCCTTCCTGAGTGTTTTCACAGTGCAGCATCCATGAGCTCTGCTGCCAAAGGAGAGAAGACTTGAGCCAGGAAGGACCTAGGGCACCGCCTTGGTGAGGCTGCCTCCTTTAGGATCTGCCCTTCCTGGGGACAACTTTACTTTTGCCACTCACCCAGTCCTGCTGACTGCGAACCTGGCTTGGACCCAGCCCTGGGAAGGGCTATGTCCTGTACCCTCTAGGGTGCCCCTTGTCCTACCCTTGCCTGAGGACACTGAGGCCAGGGAGGAGAGGCCAGATGGTGGCACTGCATGGGCCTGGTGTGAAGAGCAAGAGGGCTTCTCTGCTTGCTCGTGTCCATGTGGGTCACCGAGGCTGGCTTGTACCCAGTCCTCTCTGAGCTGTGTTCTGGGGAGCAGTAAGGGCACCTGGCAGCGAGACTGGACCATGGTATCCCCCACTGGGAGGCACCACTTCAGCCTGCCTCCCCCAGGAGCAACAGAGAAGCCCCAGTGGGCCTAGCCCACCCAGCTCCCTGCAAGTTCCTGCCAGGTCCCACTGCAAAGTGAGCTTGGGGCGAGGTCCCGGGACTTTCTGATTTCAGGACCCTTTCTTTCTTCTCTGGTCTCTGGAATGGGCACAGCACTGAGGGACTCTGAGGGTTTGTGACTGTTTCTACATATTTTGGCTGTAAATTGGTTTGCATTTCATCTGCATGATAACACTCAAGTTCAAATTTATGGTTAGCGGGAAATAAACGCTTTGTGGATGTTCAGGACACAGGTCTGTGTGAGATGCTTCCATGGCCACTGGGGACAGAGTCCCTGTGACTGCACAAAGAACAGACAAGAGGCTTAGAGCCATGGGCTAGTTACAGCTTCCCAGTTCACATCACTGTGAAGTCTCCCTCTGAGTGAGGGGGTGGCTGAGGGGAGCCTAGCATGGGCACGGACTGCACACCTTCTTCCCTAGTGTTTCTCTGCAATGCCAGTGGCTGTGGATGTTCAGCTTCCTCCCCATTCTGAAGCAACAGCATCGAAGATGCACCAAATAGCCTTTCCTGCTTCTATTCAAGAGAGATCCCTAAACGTTAGATTCTATGCTCTTTAGATTTTTTTCAAAGTTCTCTCTTCAGTAATGAATTTTCTCCACCACATCAACAGCACCCCTGGTATCTTGAGCCCACCTCCAAGCTCCAGAAACCCTGGGCCTATGCATGGATCCCCTGGGCAGCACGTGACCGGGCACTGCAACCCCTCCTCAGCCGAACATGCTCCTGTCGTGTTGAAAGCCACAAAGCTGGGCTAGTGTTTATATTCACATGAAGTAGTTCAGCAGTTCATAGCTAATTCATCAATGACCACGCAGCTGCAGGCACCACCGTTTAAAAAAAACACACCCGCTCATTTGGTGTTTACATAGGTCCTGGGAGCCACGGCGTCATTAGGGAGGTCCACGGCGCTGCCACAGTGGAGGGGTGTTTGCATTATAAGCTGACACATCATTAAGGACCCAATTGTTATTTAATGTGGCTCAATCATCTTTCTGCTCTTCATGAAGCCCACTTAAGTAATTATCTTCTTAGCTCATTGGCTGAAGTTGCCTGGCTAGGAAGGGTTACATCTAAGGAAATAGTCACTCCACGCTCACACCACAGCCCCTATTAAGCCAAAGACATATTCAAGATGAAGATCATTTTTTCCCTCCCTGGAGAGTGAGAGGACTCTAAGACAAACAACTGCCCAGGACTGGCAGAATTGAAAGGGGCCCAGGTCCCCTCCGCTGTCAGTGGTCCCCAAGAACAGCTGATGCCACAGCCAGCCTGGCTCTTTGTACTTCCAGGTTGGCATCTGTTTTAGTCAATCAATTTTTCATTAAAGTCAAAACGTGTTTTAAAATTTCACTCGGCTTTCTCTTTTCCAAGACAAGAGCAAACTCAGGGTGCTAATGTGCCTTCCTGGTGGCTCACTGTGCTGTGGGCGTAGCTGAGAAGGTGCATGCTGCATGGTCCACATACAAGGAGAAGATTTAAGGATGCATCAAAGTTATTTTCAGAGCACATTTATATGCTTTCGAGCAGATTTCTCTTTATCATGATGTGTCCGGGGTGTACTGGGTCTGAGCGTCACTCTCGGGGCGCGGTGCCGAGTACAGAACGGAAGCGACTTGGGGACACACATCCACACTCAAACCCTCAGCCCCTTTCTGGCTTTCCATCCGCATTGTGCTGCTGTGTTTACTGTAAATACAGTGAGGTAAGTCTGAAATACCTTTATCTTATTTGGAAGCTCCATGTCTGAGCCTCTTTGTTTGAACAGAGATGTCAGCTGTATTTTACTTTATTACATAAAAAAGTTTCAGAATTTAATTAAGGGTCAAGTACCAGCAGTGGATAAATGCCGCAGCTAAAGCATATTTCTGATCACTCTGAAGTCTGCAATCATGAAAATTATTATCATTGAGTAAAACTGGTCTCAGAGATGGTAACTGGAGACGGATTCCGAGTTACTCAGCTGTCATTTACATAATAATGGGTTCCAGTTTTCATCAGCACCTTTTGTTTGTACAGTGCTTACTGCTACAGTAAATTGTCAAAATGTCATTCCTCTCCAATCAGCCAGAAAATATCAACAGTAAACAAGGCACAGGAAGAAATTCTCTGATTAGGAGTGTGGCTGCAGGCGCGGGGCTGAAGTTTCTCCGACGGCTGGAAGCCTGTTACCCTGCAGCTCCCCTTAACCCAGTCGGCTGCATGGAGGCAGCAGTCGCTCTCTCCCCACTGCCTCCCTCTGGCTGCTCTCTTGCGGGGTCACCCGGTGCTCGGGACTGTCACAGGTGTACGTGTTTGACTCTCACTGCCACCTTGTCCTCTGCTCCTGGTCAGTGGCCTCCGCGCATTTGGACAGTGCACGGAGCACTGTCTTCTGCAAGTGCTCTGGTTCCCATGTGGGGTCTGCCGCTTGCCCAGTGGCAGTGGGAGAATAAAAGCAGAAGGATTTTGGAGAAGGATTTGGCCGAAGCCCACGCAGCCTCCAGAACAGCTGTCACCAAGGACCCCAGCTGATTGGCTCTCTGCTGTTACCACTCTTTTTTGAATAGTCCTCAAAATACTAGCCAGAGCAATCAGGCAAGAGAAAGAAATACAAAGGCTAGGTGTAGGATGGAGAGACGGCCAGCTCTCCACGCGGCAGACTCAGCCCTGGAGCCGTGCCTCTTCTTGCCTCAGTGGCTGAGCTGGACAAGGGCCTTCCAGGAGGAGCCTGGGGGTGGTGCTTCTGCCCTTTGCCTTCCCCTGGTCATCACTTGAGCATCAATTCCAGGGTGAGCATGGGGGACAGCCAAAGCCAGCACCAGCTCACAGGGCACGAAGCATGGCTACCAGCCCTCCTCCCCACGTTGGAGAGTGAACCCCAGTCAGCAGGGTTTTGCTCCCCAATGAAACCTCGGGAGCTCAGGCAAGGGTGAGAGTGGATTAGTGTGCAGTGTGCCTTATAACTATTATAGTTACAAAGTATATTGCAATTAAAGACTTCACATTGTGTTTGAAGCAAAAATGAATATAGTGGCATCCTGCCAAGAGGCCCGGAAAGCACTCTTGTGTGGAATTGAAGCATTTGGCTCATATAATACTTAATTTATTTTTATGAAACGACAAGTTGCATAAATGTATGCTTAAAACAGAGGGGCACTTTTTTGATAAATGTATTTGTATTCTGGTTTTGATGGCTCCACAGAGTCAGGACATATCTAAACAGGACTTTAAAAAAACAATAAATATTCCCAGAGTGGTTCTTATTTTAAACTCTACATCCCCCAAGTATTTCAAACACAGCCCTGTAGCTGGTTTGCCCAAGCAAGCCTCAGGGGCTCTTCCCCTGGAAACAAGCAGTAGTTTTGAGATCTACTGAGACTGAGCATTGACGTCAGGAAATGCTGCGCAGCGCTTTCCTACCCGCCCTTTGCTTGGCTTGGGCCACTTGTAGCTCCCGTTCCCTCCTCCTCTCTGAAAACTTGACGCTGCCCAGAGCCTTTCTGTAGAGAGCTCTGGCTGAACGGGAGTGCACAGTACTCCGGCAGCCAGCGCTCCGCAAGCCGGGTGCCAGCCTGGGTAGAGTGCAGGGCGCTGGGGCCCAGCAGCGTGGGCCTCCTCGATGCCTCCTGAAGCAGGGCGTTGACGCCCAGGACTGGGCGTGGAGAGGACAAGTTGGTGTTTTACATTGTGAATGCATCGCTGCCCCAACCCACGACCAGTTTAGAGGGAGATGGGAATTCACGGTGTACTCGTTCTTTCTTTTCTTTTTTATGTTATTCTTTCATTTATTTATTTATTTATTATTAGGAGTAATCATTATCGTTTGGCTAGGCATGTCCAGTGGTGGGCAGACAAAGAATTCATTCAGGATGCCGAAGCAGAGGCCCCGTGTGTCTTCAGGGTGGCTACCACCATCTGGTGCTGTGGCCCTTCTGCAGTGGGAGCTGAGCCCGTGGCAGCCGTGGTGCCGAGGAGGACAGGGCCCTCGGCACAGAGCCGAGAGGACTGCGCCGCAGGGCAGGTGAAGGTGCTCCCGGAGGGACCCACGGGAAGGGAGTGCTCAGGCGCGCAGAGAGAAGGGGCAGCGCCGCTCAAAAGGCAACTAGTTAGCAGCTGCCACCACGACCTTTAGCTGCAGCCATGGCAACTGGGCTGAGGCTGGAGCTCCGTTTTATTATCTCACACCCACCCATTAGGCCCGCGAATCCCATTGTGAGTTAATGGCTGAAATCAGAAGGCCGGTCTGTGTTCACTGGAGGGTGCCGTGCCCTCTCCGCTGACTAACGCAGCAGTAAATATTTGCGTGCCGGGAAGCCAGTGCGAGTGGAAATGCCGCGCCGTGCAGAGGTGCGTGCCCAGCACGGAGCAGCGGTCAGCGGAGCCGCCTTCTGTGGGACCTGCACACTCTACCATGCCACGCCAATCGTCTTTTAATAATAGCAATGATAAAAAATGCGGCTGGACTATTCAACACAGCACAAAGTATATTGCGAATGACACATCCCGAAAGTTATGAGTCTGGAGCTAATGACTATTACTGCCTGTTTTATTGTTTTCCTTAATAAATCTTTCTAGTTTTAGATGCACGCACCCTTTTGTGCGGCTGCAGTCTACACTGCGTGCCTCTTTCCTGACTGCATCCTGAGTGGCCAAGCCTGTGTGCTGGTGGCAGAGACGAGGTTTTATTGTGGTTTCGTCTTCACAGATATTTTCTCTACTGTTCTGCAAGAATTAATGACAATGGAGTCACAGGCAATCCGACTGGCAAGGACGCGGCAATCTTGCTGATCCGTTCTGCAGCCAAGTGGACATTAGTGTCAGGGTGACCACCAGTGACCCTCAGCCTTGGGAGCTGCTCAGGAGAGGGCCGGCGAGGTTTGGGATGAAAACACGCAGAGTGCAGCTAAGAAGGACGCAGTAAAGGAGCACGCACCTCAACTTCAGCAGCGGCCAGCTTTGAAGGTTAAAGCAGGACGAATGGGTTCCACCGATTTCAAACTGCACCTTTTAGGTTCCCACCCTCCCACTAACTCTGTTTATGCAACTACTTCTAGTACAGATACCTTCAGTGGGCTCAAGTGCTGCTCGGACTAAAAAGCTGTCAGGAACTATTCTTGAGACCTACCTTGTGGGCTTTAATAAAGACACAAATTTATAGAATGATGTGGAAGTAATAGAATCGATGGAATAACTTCCAACCTTTCTTTCAGTTTTTTTTTTTTTTCCTCAGTTGAGCTAAAAATCTCCCCCCCCTTTTTTTTTATTGTGGTTCAATTGTTTTCTGAACAAGGATGAAAGCTTCGTAACTTTTCTTATCAGGAACAACATAGATTTCCTGATGGAACAATGCCCACAGCCCTTCGTCAAAAAAGGTTCCAACCATTTTCCTAGCAGAAGCTGCTTGTCCTCGAAACTACGAAGGTCAGAGAGAAAATAATTTGGGTGATTCTTATCTTTTAGAACAGTGATGCTTCTCTCACCATCAGACAGCTTCAAAACGGTTAAGAAAAATCTCGAGACGAAGGAGGTGAGAACTCAGAGACTCAAGCAGTCGCGCCTGTTTGCCTGGCGCTGAGCGGGCAGCACGTGCTCCCATCAGCTCGCAGGAGATGTGCCGTCAATTGAGACAATTATATCAAAGATTAGGAATGTCACGAAGCCGATGAAATCTCCTAGGAAACATTGAAAAATAATATGCTTTTAGATCACATCATATATTAAATGACAACTGCCAATTTTTTTTAAAAAGAGTACTCAAATTTTTTCCTGAATGACAATTTGAAGTTAAAATAGTTTGTTCTTCATAGTTAACTTCATTGACATGCAGTCTCTGCTTCCTAACTGAGGAAAATTTGTTCCTAAGAGCTTTTGTTTATTCGAGTCACCGTGGGCCACAGAAGGTGGCATTCCGTGGCCTCCCTGGCTGATGGCTTAATTAAGGCACACAGAAGAAATGTTTGGCTAGCATATTACTTGGTTTGAAATATATAAATATGACTCACATTAAAATATTTGCCATCCTCTTGACTTGGCTTTGTTTTGTTGCCTACAGAACCATTTTCTTTTCACCCTTAGACCAGGACAAGTGATGGCAGGGTTTCATGAAAGAAGTGATAGAAGCAATAGTTGTGACAAAAAAATATGGGAAGCAAAGCTCACTGCCTTGGCCAGGCCCAGCACCCAGAGAGAGTGAGAGGGGGACCAGAGGTGGTAGCACCATGGAGTACCCTGGGCATTAGCATGGACAGTGGCATGGGTCCTGCCCTACCTGCCTTATGGGGCAGCCACTGGGACAGAGCATGGTGACAGCGAGCTGGGCTGGTTGGGGCTGGCATTGTTGGTCCTGAGTTTTCCAGGTGGATTGTTTTCTGGATAGGACTTATTTTGTGGGAGGAGGACCAAGTAAAGTCCCTGACCTCAGTGACCACCCAGGGGAGCAAGGTGGACCGAAGACCACTATGCTGCAGACAGAGTGACAAACTCTGGGGACCAGGAGATGGGCAGAGATGTCACTGGACCCTAAAACCCGCATCCATGGGGAGCTCTGCTGTGACCACTCACCCCAGGTTTGCATCATGTTTCTACTACAGCTCCGATATGTCCTGCGAAGTTTGTATGCAGGCGATTTAAGATCCGAAGTCATGAATTAATGGTGTGTGAAGGTGGAGCTTTTGCAGGCAGTTGGGGTGACAAAAGTGAGGGTGAGGCCTCAGTGTGCAGTAGTGGCTTAGCAGGAGAAGAGGACAGAGCTGGCACCTGTGCTGTATCATGCTGTATGCTGCCCTGGGCCACACTCAGATGCTTCAGTGCAGCTTGCAGCCTGTTGGCTTCCAGCCTTTGTAACTGCAAACCAAAAAAACCCTTTTTTGTTTATAAATTATCCAGCCTCAGGTTCCCTGAACCAGTGGCAGAAAACAGACTCAGGTAATATCTTTTGCCAAAATCTCACCAGCTTCCTCCCTATACCAGTTCCAGCTTCTTGATTTGACTCTGTACAACACATGCTTCTGGGCTTTTTGTAATAAGGAGTGAAAGTCCCTGTGTTTGCTGTGGAAGGTCTGGTCACCCCCTCGTGCAGAGGAAGTGGGAGTGTCGTGATAAGTACTGGCAGCTCCAGCAGGCCATGCTCACTCTTCAGGCTCCTAGCCTGGGCATCTTGTGAGCCTTGTCCCACTGAATCCTACTGTGTTTCTACAAGGAAACTGGTCCTCGAAGGTCAAGTCAATTTCCAGAGGTCACTGAGACAGGAAACCTTTTCAATGAGAAGTAATTCTCTGGAAGACCAACTGTGAAGGGCGAGGCACAAGGCTTGGTCCCTAAAGCCACCCCTAGCCAGCCTTGCTAATGACACAAGTGGAGGATGAAATTCTTTGCTTATTGTTTGCCTTTCTAAAATCACTCAGTCCTTGGTACAGCCGTCCAGGCCATCTTGCACCCATACACGGGCACATCTCTTTCCCCCATTGGCTCTGCTGTCCCTCTCCTGCCTTAGGATTTCCTTCCCTTTGGACAGATCATTGCCTTGCACAGCATTTATTGTATTCTTCAGATTTTATCCACTGTTTCAGGTTCTTACAGTAGAAACTACACAGTGTGCTATGGATTTCTGCTGGTCTTTGGAAGAGAGCAGTTAATGCTTTTATTTTTTTGGTCTTTATTCATGTTTTTCTATTTCTCTCTAAATTTCTTATAACTTTTTTCTTTCTTTTTCCAATTCTTCATGCATATATCTGGTGGTGTGAGCAGCTAGGTTGAGAACAACACTGCACAGTGTAGCGAATGCTGTTGAGCTCGTATTGTTTTGTTTGGTGCAGTTCCATATCATTTCTAATTTTTTATTACTATTTTCCATTTTTTTTAAAAAAATGGGCCAGCCAAATAGCTCAGCAGATTAAAGCACCTGCAAGCAGGTGCAGGGGTCAGGGGTTCAATCCTGGGACCTGCCATTCTGGCCCTGCCCCCGGGGTGCGCTGAGACATGGCGTGGTGGCACCTGCCTGTAATCCCAGCTCTTGGGAGGCTGTAAACAGGCAGATCACGATGAGTCCAATCTGTAGTGAGACCCTGAGCACCCTGTAGAGCCTTCTCTAAAATTAAAAAAAAAATCATTGAATCCTCATCAACTGGATGGCTTTGTAGTCAGAGAGAGAGCACACGGGGTAGTTTGCACCTTGATGCTTCATGCTCGATGCAGTCTCCGCAGGGATCTATGGCCAGAGGGCTCCCTTCCTGTGCCTCACCCGCCACGCATGCCAGGGATAGCATGCTGCTCAGGGTCCTGGACCTTGTGGCCTGGATTATGCCAGGGACCAGAATGGTGTCCCGTGGATGAGCTAAGCAGTGATAGGGGTGATCATTTGGCCAGATGACTCCAGCAGGGGGAGGGCGTGGGTGAGAGTGCCACCTGCTCTCCAGTGGAGGTAGGCTGTCACCAGGACCACAGATCCCCTTGCCGTGGCCCCAAGGAGAAAAGCAGGTGAAAATGTAGATGATGCCTCATGGGACATTTTGAGTTCTTCGGAAGGAAGGCTTAAAAAAGCAGCCCTGACTTTGCCAAAATAGCCAGCCTAATTTGAAAACCACCCCACAAGCTGCACAAATAAGGAATCTCATGTTCCTGGTCCCCAGCCCCGGTTTGCAGGCACAAGTGTACCCTGTGAAGGCCCGAATGCCTCAGGCCATAGCCAGGCAGTACCCTGTGGGGACACTGGAGCTGGCAAGAGGGACACGCCTGGCCCTGGAGACTTCTCCAGCCGCTCACTAGATTCTGACTGTAGGAGAAGAAAAGCTGCAGAGCAGCAGAGCCATGGAAGAAGGCAGCAGAGCAGGAGGAAGTGCTTTACCCCACCCAGCTGGCCTTGCAGAGGTGAGGGCTCGGGTACACAGGTGGCACCATGGTGACCTGCCAGTACAGGGACAGGAAGGTGACGCTGCCAGGAGCAACGGGCAAAGCCAGCTGAGAGCGGCAGAATCACTTCTCAGGGCAAGTCAGTACTATCGCAGGGACAGAGCAAATTCACCAACTTGGGACCCAATCTCCAGTCTGCATGCACTAGTGGTTTGTAGTGGAACTGTATGGGAAGAGAGGTAAACAATCACTGGAAATGAAAAATCATCCCATGTCCAAATCAAAACACTACTCTTATTAGACAGTGTAGAGCGTGGACTAGTTGTGGTCCATGCCGAGGAATAGTTTTGGCAGAGGTTCATTTACAACTCAGACGAGTGCCCTTGTGGAGGGGAAGATGCTTTCCTGAGAGTCAAGGTCACTCTGCATGTTGTACTGTGTATCTGACACATTCTGGTCCTGCGAACGTTACACTACTGCTGTGGTACTGAAAACCTAAAGGATTCATAGGTCAGTGAAAGAAAAGAACCCACATGACAGATTCTGATATTCAGATGATAATTTGTAGAAGAACAAGGATCACACAATGCTATTTAGAATGGGTTAAATGAAATTATAAATAAGCTTTTATTCCATCCTATTGTCTAATGCATTTGTAAATACTATTTATAATCCAAGACTTGCCCAGGTAGGTGCATAAAGCTAGTCAGAGCTTATTTATTCTGCAATAGCTGTTTCATTCAGGTAAGCCTGATATTTCTAATCAGCAGAGAAACATCAACATGCAGATGGAGAAACACATTAGCCAAGACCGTTCTGGTGTCTGCCAATGCCAGACAGTTAGCACCTGCACTTCCATCAAGACAAGACCGGGCAAGTCAAGTCTCTGAAGATAGCCACAGTTTGTGCTTGGAGACGACCTAACTTTCTTGCTCTTCTTGCTTTGACTGAAAGGGCCTACACCCTTCCTTATCCAGTACACTGAGGAGGTAGTTTGGATTGCATGCCATAAACACAATGTGATTGATATTATCAAACCCTGATGTCTCTCTATTTCTACTGAAAGTTTCCCCTAAATACATTAAAGTATTGCGTTTGTTCATGCCTGTGGTGTTCAGCTGTGTGGGTGGAGACATCAGGGAGAGAAAGGAAGACAGAGAAGCATCCCTCACCCCCCCCACTCAGCCGCTCTGATGTGGGGCAACAGTGACCCAGAAGCTAGGTGCCCTCCCATGAGCTCTGTCCTGAGGACTCTGGACCAGACCCCTAACCCCAGGTGGGAACCTGGGGAGTTAGTCCAGGCAGCACATCGTCAGCCTGCCGGTAGATGTGAGGCATGGTCATAAGACATGGCACACACTCAAATTAAAATTGTGTTGTGATAGAGGGATGTGGTTGTGGGTCCCTCAGAGTCCTTACCCTCAGCTTGAAGATGCTGGTCCCACCATGCCTGCCCCTGTCTGCAGCAGCTCTGGAAGCCCTCTTTAATTGTACTGCCCTGGCTGCCTCACCGTCCTGAGCTGACCCAAAGTTTCTCTCTCTCATGATCATTTTGGCTTTGAGGAAGAGTCAGAAGCCCCACATTCCGAATTGTGTGGCAAAGGTGGATGGGGACACACTAGGATGTTTCTGTTTTACAGAATGGCCAGACACAGTTGATCAAGAATGTGCAAAGTACAGGCTAACATTTAAAAAGTTGGAGTGAAAGACACATTGCAAATTATCTCCCACAAAGCACTCTCTGCCAGTTGTCCGTATCAAGCTGTCCTTTGTTTTAATGCCTTTTAAAAATTTAAATTATCATCATCTTTTTTGATCACCTCTGTACATCAGTTGCAGGCACAGAAGCAAGGATCTACTCAAATCTAGGAGAAACGATCCCACGTGGAAAGTTGTTTGCGAGCTAGTGCTGTGCTTGACTTGTGGTGCACAGGAAAGACTCTCTTAGGTTTGCTTAAGCTCGTTTTGTTCTTTGCTTGAGCTGAAATGGAACCCTTTAAGAATGATGTCATTCCATATATGTATTTGCAAAAATAAATCGACATGGTGCCTTGGTTTGGGACTCACAGTATTACACAACCTGCAGGAAGGCGTAGCTAGCCAGTTAATAAACACACCTAGTTATTTTGCTTTACCACCATTTAGTTCCTGTTGTTGAAGATGCAGTGTGGAAAGAGCAACTGTGTGCGTGCTCTGGGGCTTTTGGGGACGTGGTATGCGGACAGATGTGAAGGTGCCCTTCTGCCACCAGAGGCGCGAGCTCTTCTTTTACTTCTATTTTTCCCTTCCTTCTTTGTCTCCTTTCCCTCATTCCAGTTGTTCCTTCCCTTTTCACAGCATCTATTGTACCTTTCAGATTTCACTCTTTCAGGTTCTTATACTAGTGAGGCAATCCAATGCTTACATGTGTGGATCTGATTTATCTTGTTTATGAGTATGGTCTCTGGTTGCACCCATTTACTGATAAAAGCCTCAAATGTATCTTCCTTAATAGCTGACTAATACTCCATTGTATAAAAATACCACATCTTCTTTAACTATTCTTCCGCTGATGGACATTTGGGTTTTTTTTCAAGATTTAGCTATGAAAAATTGCATTGCTATAAATATGGGTGCAGATATATTGCTGTGGTATTATATTTTTCAATCTTCTGGAAAAATACTCAGGCAGGGAATAGCTGGGTCAAATGGACCCTTTAATTTTAGTATTTTGAGGAATTTCCACCCTGATTTCTATAGTGGTTGTACCAGTCTGCACTCCCACCAGCAGTGGAGAAGAGTTCCCCTTTCCCCATAGCTTCTCCAGAATTTGCTATTGGTTGACTTCTTTATGATATCCATTCTTTCTGGGGTGAAGTACAATCTCACTGTTGTTTTAGTTTGCATTTCTTGCATGACCAGTGCTGTGGAGTACTTTTTCATATATTTATTTGCTATTTGTATTTCTTTAGCTGAGAAGTGCATATTCATCTCAGATGCCGTTTTGGATTGGGCCTTTGAGTTTTGGGGTCCTGATACATTTTAACTTTATATGTTCAAGATAGAAGTCCTTTGTCTGAGGAACAGTTGGCTAAATTTTCTCTCAGTGACTTGGCTGACTTCTTAATCCTTATTAAAATGGACCTTGATAGTCACAACAGGAATCACTTGTATTCGCTATTTCAACCTCTTGCTTATTGCATTTGTGTCTGCCTGTCCTGTCTCACCACAAGCATAAGCACTTGTGGTGGTGCTGTGCTAAATTATTTAAAATTACATGTGAGTCCTCCAGCAGCATTAGCTGCATCTCAAGTGTCCATAGTCATGTGTGGCTAGCGTGTGCTCAGGAGGAGCACAGGGAGGGGCCAGGACTTCAGGACAGGAAGTTCTGCTGGACACAGGGACCCCATGCTCTTTACTTGCAAAACGGAGCCATCTCACATCTTAATGAAATTATCACTTGTCTCAGTTACTCTTCTCTTACTGGTGGGACGAATACCTGACACAAAAAATGAAGGAAGGAAAAGCTTATTTAGCTCACAGGTACTGGAGGCTTCAGTCCATATTTAGCTGGCTCCAGGCAGAGTGGCTCATGGCAGAGAGCAGTCTTTCGTGGTGGCAGCAAAGAGCAAAAGCAGAAGGGAGGAGCAGCAGCAACAATGGCTACAGAGAGGACGTCTGTCTCTATCTCTCTATTGTTACATTCAAGCTATCTGCCCCAGGCACTCACACCAATAGCCCTAGCAATACTCAGACCCATAATCCCAGCCTTTGATTATGAATCAGTCACAAGCTGGAGAACTGCGCCTCAATGACTGCACGAGGCTTTGGGGCTCAAACACACACACAAGGTGTACCATCACTTCATCTTTCCCTTCTGGACACAAGTGCATGGACTAACTGCTATGGAGCACTGCTGGGGATCATCAGTGTCCATCTCAGAGGACGTGTGGCCAGAGGACTTTTGCAGGACAGAGGTTTGTTCAGCTCCTAGCTCTGACACCTCATGACTGGGGCTAAGCATCCACTTGAGGCTGGGTGGGGCCATTCCAGCGCAGCAGCGTGGCAGTTGTGTTTCTGCAAGTATGGTCTGCACCCTGGGACTGTGGGGCTTGCATTTGCAGAGTCATTCAGAGGCAGTTGGAAAATGGTTGAAAATAAGTTGTGTTTATGTTGAACACACACACACACTTTTCCTACCCTTAATTCCTAGCAACAGGGCCCAGCATTTACACTGTATGAGGTGTTACCAGTAATCTAGAGATGACACAGAATATACAAGAGTCTGTATATGGGTAACAGGCAAGCATCATGCCATTTCACAGACCCATTTTCTCCACAGATGTTAAAGTTACGACTATGTTTCCGGAGGGGGAATCTGCATCAGTGTTCATCAACAGCGCTAGCTCCTCAGGGGCTTCTTTTTTGCTTTTATTTTTCCTCTTGTTGATCTCCTGACTTACTGATGTCTTAGACATGTAGAGATTGTAGAACTTGGAGCTGTGAGTAATTTGAATTTTACAGACATATCTGTGACTTACAAAACATTTAGAATACACGGTGCAGTTAGTTTCTGGTTTGAGGAATGGTGAAGTAGGTTGGTAGAATGAACTTTTCTATGCATGACAGTGATAGGTAGCTACATAAAATTAAAACACACACATATACATGCAAAATCACAACCTTAAGGTTACCTTCCAGAGGTGGAAAGGAAAATAGGAATAGCAGTCCCACCCGAGATGGTGAGGTTTGACAGCTTATGGCACCCTGCCTGAGGCCACTCCCTGGTCTGAACATGGTTCTGGTGGCAGAAAGCCACATATTTCTTGAATTGAGGGTTTGAGAACCGCTTTGGGGCTGCTAAGGAGCACAAACGCTGGGACATAAATTCCTAAAGGGTTGCCAAGAGCAGGAGCTACAGCCTAGGGCCTGGGAACCTCAGGTTCCCTCCAAGCAGCAGATGGGGAGATCTTACGGGGAAAAACAGAACTAGCAATTAGGAGCTGAAAGAACAGAGTGCCAGAGTGCTGTGGCAGTGTGTGTCACGTGGCCTACTACAGGTAGTGTTAGCTCAGCCCAGCCTGACCAACTGCAGGCTCAAGTAAAAGCCACTCTTTGCAAGAGTACAGAGGAATGTGCATCCCTACAGTGTGCTGCTCTTACGTTCCAGTGCCTGATTGTACAGAATCACTGAAAACGCAGCGTAACAAAATGTATGATCTAGGTCAATAAAGGCACATCCAATCAATGGAAAAGCGTCAGAAATGATGTACACGTTAGAATGAGCCAGTAAAAGCATTTGAATGACTCTGAATACATTCAAAGACATATGGAAAATACATACATAATGAAGGAGTATGCGTGGAATCTCAGCTGAGAATCAGAAGCCACACTGAGGATCCAAATGGAAATTCCAGAATGCTATGGCATGATAACAGGCGGAAAACGTGAATGGGCTTCAGTGCTGATTACATGTGGCCAGAGGAAGGACGTCCCTGGAAATTAATCTGAGTGCCGGAAAAAGAGGTAAGGAAAATTGGGAGGGCCTCAGAGGCCTGAGGAACAGTGCCAACAAGCTTTGTGACATGCATGTAACTTTAATCTTAGGAGTAGAGGGTATACCAAGAGGGGGTGGATATACATTCAAAAAACTGGCACAAATCTTGGTAAAAGAACATCGACCAGCTCTATCAATGAGTAAAATCATGCTTAGGTTACAGGCAAAACCATAGCATCCAAGAATCAATAGGCAATAATGAAATGAGACCAAGAAGCACATGCAATAGGGAGGCAAACCAGAACCAGATGGACGACCGAGGCGAATGGACCTTCCACAAATGTCCTGTGTGTTTAAAGTGGTGAAAGGCTGTAGCACGTCCTTCCAGAATTCTATGTGCAGCAATAGTATCTTTCAAATTGGCGATAAATATTTTAAATAAGATACCAGAATTTATCACCCATGGATTTACATGATAAGAAATGCAAAGAGAAGTTCTTATGGCTGATCAGAAATGGCACCAGAACAAATAAAATTGGGAAGAATTACGGTGGCATATTTTAACAACTTCACTGTGCAGTTCTTGTCTTCTCTCAATTTAACTATGAGATTAGCAGCTATATAACATGAAGTAAATAAACCTTATTGAAAGCCTTTTAATGGTTGTTGATGAAATTGACACAGCAGTAAAGAAATTCAAGGGAAACCATATTTTTACAAGATTTTTACAAGTTATATAAGCAGTACAATATTAACTCAGAATTAATTGTTTTAAACTAACAATACATATACCAATTTGATGGCATTAGCTAAAAATGGTGGAGGAATATAGTGTAAAGACAATGAATGAGTGTTAAAAGCTAAATTATTTCAAAGAGGCAGTAAATGAAGAGAGAAAGCACAAACACATGAGGTGAGGCACAAACAAATGCCACAACTGCGAACTCAAACCCAGCCACATCTACATCCCGCGTTAAATATAAATGCATGAAAAAATACAACTAAAAGGTGGGGAACATAGAGCTGAATAAAATAGCAACATCCCACTACACATTGCCGACAAGAGACACAATTAACATACTTTCAAAGTTGCAAGCATAGAAAGAGATATACTATCCAACCTCTAATCATAAGAGATCTGGCATGTTCCTGTGAAGTCGAAAAATAGACTTCACCAAAAGTAGCATTGCTGGAAATAAAGGAAAAACAATGAGAGGCCATTGAGTCAGGGTGACACAATTATATTACGCACTTAATTATCACTGTGTATATGATCATTACTATGAGTTGCTAATGTATACGTGAAAATTATGATATGCCTAAAATAGAATTTCAAAGTAACATTTCTTGGTACTGAAAGTAGAAAGACACTCATGATCTCAGAGAAAAGTTTGTATTCCCTTCTCGGCAATTGATAGAGCAAGCAGAAAATGTATTTCTGGAAGAAGGAAAACCAGTAGGAGTATGAAGAATATGAATAACTTATTAATGACCTTGGCTTAGAGATGACACTGAATAACTGCAGAATGTGCCAGCCGTCCAACTGCATACAGACTGCTTCTCAGGGTTGCTCCAGTGCTGAGCCAGTAAACAAGCTCAGATTTCTAAATTTTGTCTTTTTGAAGAACACACTATTTGAAAAGAATACAGGAATAAATTTAAAAAACATTGTGCAACTTCTTTTGAAAATCAAAATCTTAAATTCTTACAGAGTTCACTTTATAACATTCAGACAAAATTCACTAAAAGCTTTTTCATATCTCTATAAATAAAATGATGGTGGTGAGGAATTGGACCTTCAACACAAATGTCTTTTAAGAAGAAGATTACATGAGAACATAGAAACTGAAATACATTTTGTCAGTAGAGCAAGATAGCTCAACGTAGATTCACTGGACAGAAAACTAAGATTGATATATCTTTCAAATGTTAAAATTAGCTGGTGCCAACTAGATCTGCCTATATTAAAAATATATGTGATACTGGCACATTTTGATAGAAATATAAAGGGAAAATGTTTTATAAGATAATTTGTCAGTATATTTTATAAGTCTTGGAGCAGATCCTCCTACATCATATTCAGAGGTATACTACTGGAAATGTTCTAACTATATGTCTCAAAGTGAAGACACTGTAATTGGTAATAGCCCAAACAGCTATCTTAGTCTTCTTAGAGACTAGTATTTATGAAGGAGCAGGTTCATCATAACTGATAGGCAATACAAAATATACATGTATGTGACACTACTGGGGCTCTCATGAGGTTCCATTCCTGTACCCCACTTGTAAGTGGAATGGACCCTCAGCTTAAAAGGCATCCAATACAACAAACCTCCGGATCCCCAGATCAGTAGTATGCACCATGTTGCCTTAGTATTTGCTTGTTTGGTGACCTTGTGGGTGACAGAGTTGTGGCCCACCTGGTTTCCTAAGGGCATCTTGTTGCTTACTGATAGCTTGGGGAGAGCAAGCTGAGGATGCAGAATACAGTTGCTACTGTATTTGTTGTGCATTGTAAAGACAGAAACTGCCACGTGGAGCCATGAAGCTCAGTGTGTGGGTTCAGGTACTAGAAATTCTGGAAGGATGATTATCAGAAGAACAGCAGTTGTTTTCTTTTGTGATACTTTTATGAATGCTTCCTTAAAATTCAGTGGTGAGCTGCCTGGTCAAGATGATAGCCTCCTTGTGTTCTTAACACCAGTTAGCAGGCAGTAAGTGCTCACGTTTTGTGATTCATGTAGTCGTTCACCTCATTATGCTCTTGCATCAATAATTATTTCTATTTCATAGCCGAGGAACAGAGAGCACATGGCTTTCCTAAGCTCACACAGGCAGCACGTGGCTAAGCAGTCCTGGGTGGAAGCAGGCTGCTGCTATTCCTCCCAGTGCCCCGGCACACAGTCCTGTCAGATCTAGGACCATCACTGCAAAAGGAAATGGCTAACAACAAGTCTCCAAGGGACCACCAAAGGTAACGTTGGGACCACTTGAGACCTGACAGGTTCAGGGACAGAAGGCTGTCTTACTGTTCCAAATGCCACAAGCAGTTCTTGTGACCACTGTAGCACCTGGCTTGGGAGCTGGGGCCCAGGGACATCAGAGAGAGTCACCCAAAGGTTCTCTACACAGAAGCTGAGGAAGGAAGAACATGAAATGCTCACAAATGAAAGATTGCAGACATGAGCCTGCAGATCAAAATCCCAAACCACAGGAAAGAATCCTTGCCAAAGTGACTGTAGTGCCAATGTAAATTCTCAGCAGAAAAAAACTAAAAGGCAAAGAGTAGCAAGAAATGATTCGAAGTACATTAGAAATCGTTCTTTGGATCAGTGGAGGAGCAACATGTGTAACAAGGACAATAAATCATGAAAGGTAGGTGTTAAATGAGAAATACTGATGTAAAAGACCAAAGAGAAAATGTGAAAATATTTTGTGTACCACTCATGAATTAATTTTACATTTTACATATTCATAAAGTATAAAATGGAGATATACTAAAAATTTTATTCAAATAGTTTTCATGAATCTTTCAACCCATGTGTAGAGGCTCACACATATATTCACGTACAGAGATGTGTAGATAGACATTATCTTTACTCTGCTACTATAATTTTTTTGTGAAGGAAATGTATGCATGTAAGTGGATACTTAGAAGTCTAAGTGATAGGTCAAAAGACGCTGGTATAGGTCTAACAAAACTCCAGAAAACGATGGAGGGAAATGGCAAAAAAGGAATGCTAGATATAATCATGACTGAACCATTTCCAGCATTAATTAAAGACAGGAATCTTACTTATGAGACACTTTCAAAAGACCTAAACTGTGAGTAGTAGGATTCCAGAAGTAGAAGAGGAAGAAAAAGGGCCAAAAGTATATTTAGAGAAATAATGAATGAAAATTTCTCTAACAGCTTTAGGATAGATTCCAACATTCAAGTAAAGAAAGTATCAATATCACTAAATAATTTTAAAACAGTTGCATACCTGGACATATTATAATTAAACAATAAAGAATAAAATGGAAAGAAGAGTCTCTGAGTAACAAGGGATAGGAAATACACCACACACTAGCAAGTCGCACAGGGACTGCCAGCGGGCTTCTCAGCACACCGTAGCCTGCAAGAGGAGAGAGGTGGGAATTCCACTGTAGGTGATTGAAGTAAACTAGCCGCCGCATCTGCCTGAGCAGATCAAGCAGACAAACAGGTAACATGAAAAGACTGGACTGCAACTGCTCTTCAGATTGAAGCGGCTTACAGAGTACATCCTAGCTTCCCAAGTGCACACAGATTGTTCTCTGGGGGAATCAATATGGGAGACCATCAGGCTGAGTTTGTTTTTCTTTACTATAACAGCATAAAACTAAAACATGAATAGGAAGGAGTTCAGAATATTTGCATCTGCATGGGAATTGAACAATATCCTATACAACTGAAAGATCCTCCAAGAAATAAAAAGGGAAGTTAAAAACATCTTGAGAGAAAGAAAAATGGAAAATAAATTTATCAACAATTATAATGCAGGAGAGAGCCTTTTTACCAAGATGGTGCAAAAGGTGAAGAAGGAAGCCCCTGCCCTTCCCAAAACTGAAACCAAAACAGAAGCTTTGAAGGCCAAGAGGCCATGCTGAAAGGCATCCACAGCCACAAAATGAAGATATGAGCAGTGCCCATCTTCCGCTGTCCCAAGAAACTGCAGCTCCAGAGGCAGACCTAATACCCTCTGAAGAGCACCCCCAGGAGAAACAAGCTTGACCACTATGCCATCATCAAGCTCCCCTGACCACAGAGTCAGCAGTGAAAAAGATCAAGGCCACCAACACACTCATGTTCTCTGTGGATGTCAAAGCCAATCAGCACCAGATCAAAGAAGCCATGAAGAAGCTCTATGACATCGATGTTGCCAAGGTCAACGTCCTGGTCAGGGCTGATGGAGAGAAGAAGGCGCATGTTTGACTGGGTCCTGATTACGATCCACTGGATGTTGCCAACAATGTTGGGATCATTTAAACTGAGTCCGGCTGGGAATTCTAAATATATACTTTTTTCTCTGTAAAAAACAAATAATTGTAATGCAGCAAAAGCTGTTCTCAAGTGTTTATATCAATAAACAGCTATGTTAATAAAAATCACCAATAAACAAGTTAATATCATGGTTCAAGAAAATTGAAAACAAAGAACAAACAAACCCAGTGGTAGCAGAAGAGAAATAATAAAGGCCAGAGAACAAATAAATGAAACTGAGACTAGAAAACAGTTGAAATGACCAACAAATATGGGAGTTATCAGAAGAGAGAAAAATAATAAACACTTAGCTAAAGTAACCTAGAGAAAAATCAAATGAAATTATAAATGAAAGTGTAGACATTACAAGGAATGTCAAGGAAATACAAAGAACTATAATAGAGTATTATGAAAAACTAATGACAAGAAGTTAGCATATCTAAGAAAGATGAATACATTCTTTGACAAATGCAATAGAGCAAGATTGAATCACAACAAAATGCAAAAACTGCATAGAGCATAAAGTTTGAAAATAGACCTAGTGACAAAATATCTCTCATCAGAAATATGTCTAGAAATGATGGCTTTGGGCCAGGGAGTTGGCTCAGTGGTACAAGTACCTGCCTGGAAAGCACAAGGTCCTGAGTTGGATCCCCAGTGCCACAAAAAATAAAATAAAATAAAAAGTAAAGAAATGATGGATTCACTGTTGAATTCTAGAAAAGACTTAAAGATGACTGTGGAGGACCACCTGAGCAGCTCTCCTTGAAAGAAGAGTGACTGTCTCCATTTTGACGGAGCCTGATCCTATTTCCTCGTATTGTTATGTACAGAGCTGGCTAGGACTTCTGTTTATTCTTCAGTTGGCCTTAAGCAATGTGTGTTGGTCTAGCTGAGGTGCTGGTGATAGTCTTTGAAGGTGGCATGCATGTTTCCCTGGTAAGCCTGCTGCTCCTTAATGTGAGCCGGGTGGAGAC
>PVKA01003533.1:28950-71079 GCA_004027165.1 Ctenomys sociabilis
GACTACATCAAAGCTGAAGCCCTAGACTTCCCAAAACATTAAATACTATATAATGCAGATTACTCTCTCTGCATATCCTCTCTGCATATGGCAGAGGTAAATGTAGGCCACCCACCTAGCTCAGCTCACAGTAGTCACCTACTTCCCACAATTCTCAGTCAATCCTCCTCAAGCCACTCCCCCACTGAATAAAAACCGGTGAGGCCCTGGGTTGCTCTCTTGGTTCTGGAAAGCCATCTTCATGGCTGGGGCTAGAGCCCCTCAACTCCCCGATGATTAAAAATATAATTTAGTGTCTTCATTTTCACTGTGGGTTGCATGGAAAGTGATAGATTGGAATCAACTTGATGGGATTCCAATAATGTAACTTTGGGATTACGAATATTGGTTTCTTGGACCAAGACGAGGGCCTGGAAGAGTCTCCTACAGATGACCTAACAAAAATTCTGATAAAATTCTTTATGAATTATATGAAGAATGAAAACTCCAAACTCAGTTGATGAGGCCAATACTACTTTTTTTTTTTTTTAAAATCAAAGCCAGATGAAGATATCATGAGCTGCAGGACATTATCATTGATGAATGAGAATGTAAATATCCTCAACAAACTACAGGGAAATCAAGCTCAAAAACCACATGAGAAAGATCACTCATCATTATTAAGTGGGAATTGTTTTTATAATACAAAAATTGTTCAGAATTTGCAATCCAAGAAATGCAGGTCATGGGCTGGGGAGATGGCTTAGTGGAATAAGTGCTTCCCTGGCAAGCGCAAAGGTCAGTTCAATCCCCAGGTCCATAAAAAAATAATTAAAAAGAAATGCAACTTAATGGAATCAAGGGTAAAAATCATAAGATAATTACACTAAATGCAGCACAATAAAGGACATAGTTAATAAGCTACATTTAGCATTGCAGTCAATGCTGAGTAACTGAGATGCTTTCCTCCAAGATTTGGAAAAAGTAAAATATGCTCATCTCAAACAACATAGTACTAGAAATGCTTGCCAGTGCCATAAGAGAAGACAAAGAAATAATACAAATCCAAGTAGGAATGGAGGATGGAAAACCAAGATCCTATGTACAAGTCAAAGCTGAAAGAATTGAAGCTTTAGGCACAGACAGTAGAGGGAAACGTGTTATAGACATGGGAGTTGGGGTGAAGGCAGGAATGAGCTCAGGCAGTGGGAGACCTCAGGTAGTCAACAGCAGTAGTTTTAATTCTTCAGCCCAATTGAGAATAAGGGCAAGAGAAGTTGTACAGTTCTTTCCCATCTGCAAGATGGCGGGTGCAAAAACTGAGAAGCCAGACACTAAATGGAAGAAACCTGAAGCCAAGAAGGCTGCTGTCAGTGGTACAGGTAAAAAAGGTAATGTGAAGGCAAAACAGCCCAAGAAGGGGCAGCCCCACTGCAGCTGAAATCCTGGCCTGGTTAGAGGAATTGGTAGCTACTCCCAGTCTGCTATGTATTCCAGAAAGGCTTTGTACAGGAGAAAGTACAGAGCTACTAAATCAAAGGTTGAGAAGAAAAAGAAGGAGAAAGTTCTTGCTATGATCACAAAACCAGTTGGTGGGACAAGAATGGAGGTGCCCAGGTGGTTAAGCTTAGAAAAATGCCTAGATGCACCCTACTGAAGATGTGCTCTGAAAGCTCTTGAGCCACGGCAAGAAACCCTTCAGTCAGCATGGGAGGAACCTTCGAGCCAGCATCACTCCCGGCACCAACTTGATCATCCTCACTGGGCGTCACAGAGGGGAGAGAGTGGTCTTCCTGAAGCAGCTGGCCAGTGGCTTGCTATTGTGACTGGACCTCTTAGCCTTAATAGTGCTCCTCTAAGAAGAATGCACCAGAAATTTGTCACTGCCACATCTACAAAAATTGATATCAGCAAAGTGAAAAGTCCCAAACACCTCACTGATGCTTACTTCAAAAAAGAAGCTGTGGAAACCCAGACACCAGGAGGGCGCGATGTTCAATATTGGGAAAGAGAAACCTGATTCCAGAGAAGTGCAAGGTGAATCAGAAAGCAGTGGACTCACAGATTTTAGCAAAAATCAAAGCTGTTCCTCAGCTCCAGAGCTACCTGTTGGTTTTGCTCTGACAGATGGAAGTTATCCTCATAGAATAGTGTTCTAGATTTTATTTTTACTAAGAATCTAATTAAGTAACTGATAACATTTTGAAAAAAGAAAAGCTGTACACTTCACTAGGAGCAAAACTAAAATATTCTCATTGCAAAAAATATTAATTATTGGAGGTGGTGTGGAGGGTAATGAACCTGATCCGATCATTCTGCAATGTCTCAAAAAGTATAACGTAACTATGCAGTCTATAAAAATACATTCATTAATACTGAATAAAAAGATATGAATCCTTAGACTAAAAACTTTGTGCAATTACCAAATGAAAAATAGAAAAGAAGGAGAAATGCAATCCCCATTTTAGGAACATCATAGTGCAGTGGAGCACAGTGAGAGCCTAGGAGTAGAAGAGGGATTCTACACATCCTTATGACAGCTGAGTTCCCACTAGGAGCAGACGATACCAGAAGACAGAAGACAACTACCTGCAGACTGTCGACCTCAGATTGTAATCCAATTAAGGTATTTCTGTGAAGGACAGAAGCTACTTCATAAAAATTCAAATATACAAGGACAGATTTTACTATTTAGAAATCTCATGGAAAAATATTCCGAGTAATGTACTTCCCAGGAAGAAAAATGAATTTGAAGACTAGAAACCAAAAAGAATGAAACTGATGATTTAATTTCTGTGAAAGAGAATACCTTTTTTCTTTTGCTTATAATGGTAAAACACAGGCACTACTGAATAGCAATAGTAAGACAATTTTTTATTAATTTCATTGAGAAACAAATAGCAGTGAGACAGTTTCAAAACTGATTAGTAGGACAGTTTCAATAATTAATACAATGCATAATGTTGTCTCTGTACTTGGTATTCATAGTACAAATCTTCTCATTGAATTAAGAGAAGGTAGATGTATATCTATCTATCCTAACTATTTTGTATATATAGATACAAAATGGTCCTTCATTTGTATCCTCTTTTTTTGTTTAGTTTTGTCAGGGAAGGGTATTTCATTGCCATTTAAATGTTGTAGGTGTGTGAATTCCCTAAAACAATCCAATACAGTCCAGTAGTCCGTACTAGCAGACAGAGAAAGATGGGGCAGAGGGGCAGGAGGAGTGGCGTGCTCCATGCACAGTTCCGGGCCTGAAGCCTTTTGCTTTTTCAAGGGAACAAAGCCCCCCCCATCGCTTCTGTTATTACTAGAAACACTCACAGTCACCGCCATGAGGCAAGTTTTTTGTGGGGCACATAACAACTTTATTAAACAAGCAGAATTCAAGAAAAAAGGTACAATGACAATACTTGCAGTAATACTATTTCCCAAATAGTTCCGTGACAGAAATGCATGTTTATCTACTAACCCCTTTTAGTACAGGAGGGACATTCACAGGGAATTTAAAAATATACAGTTATCTTGTGCTTATCCTATACAAAACCATGGAGAAATATTGAAAGGAAGGAAATAGAAATAGATATCATAAATTCCAAGTGTTTGCTACATAAACACTGTTTATTGTCAGACAAAAATAACTGATTTTCTTTTGGCTTTGGTGGTATCTTTGTTTTTTACTTTGAGTTTATTGGTATATGGTGCAGTTTACACTGATATTACTTGTGGAATGTTAGCACATGGACACATCACATCTTAATTCCTTTACACAAAACAACTTATAGCAAAAGTTGTTATTATGGTTAAATATGGAAGTTGGATAATTCTAGCAATTAAAAAAATCAAACAAACATGTTCTTTCAGAATTTGGAATACATACATGGGTCACCAGAGGCTCAGAAAGCTCTCCTCTCTGGCTTCTCCCCGAGGGAAATCCTGACACCAGACACTTTATCATGTTGAGTTTCTCCTTGCTACTTCGATGTTCAATTTCTATAAATAATTAGTTCTCTTTCTAACTTTATTTTAATTTTTGTTAGTTTAGCTCTTCTCATTTAGTTTCAGTCCTAGCAGAGAAAGTAATAAAAGTCACACCCAGTGGAAATAAAAAGGAGCAAACCGGAAAGCATTTCGTGAGCTTGAAGCGAGGGTGTTCATGTCAGTGGATCAGGTGAGCAACTGGACAAGGTGATGCTGGCTGGAATGTGGGGTGCTGGCTGCAACCCTTTCTGAGATTTCTGCTCCTCGTCTGAGGACCTGGAGATGCTGAAGGTGGGCAGCGAATCCCCATGCGCTCTCTGCAGGGCCACTGAGGTACAGAGAAGATTAAATTATTTTCAGATGCCTAAGATGGAAAAGGAAAATCAAGTCCAGCTCTGCAAGTGTCTTTACTTTAAAATCTGGAATGTCAGTGCAAGTTTCATTTGAAAAAAGTCAGAAAAATATTTCAAACTTCACAGGAAAGGTACGAGCTGAAATCCTTCCTGGGACTTCAGAGAAGTTTGTACTTGAACATAATGAGACAGGGTGTGTTTGTAAAATATTAGACATGAAAAAGATGTTTGGGTGTAACTTAATAAAAACCTTCAATTTTAAGAAGTCAAATTCAATAAAGAACACTGCAGAAAATGTGCAGTATACGTGTTTTAATTCTTAATATTTTCAATGCATACTTTCACTGTAGCTCAAGAACTAGAGCACAGTTCTCTTTTAGCCACAGGAACATGCAATTTTTAGCCTCAGGCCTTTTAAACTGCTGTAACAGAAGACCAGAGACCGAGTGTTTTAGAAAGAATGGAGATTTACTTATTACATATCTCAAGGTGGAGAAGTTTTGGGCAGAGAGCTCACATCTGGAGGGGCTTTTGCCAGCTTCCCCTCTCTGGAACAAACCACCTGAACCCACAGCAGGGGGCTTCTCTATGACTCATGCTTTCACAGGCTGTGTTCAGGATCAGCTGGCTCTACATAGGAACCTCAGGGGGAAGCTCACCACGAGGCATACTGCTCCCTGCTCGGCGGCCAGGGGCAGAGCAGGTTGGGGGAGCACCAGTGAGAGGCCCACGTGCTCCAAAGGCAGATGCAGGTGGGCCGCGGCCCTGCCACTGTGGCCTTCTGCTGTGGATAGTGGCCCTTCTGCTACGGTCTGCCTTCCCCGCACTTCCACTGTGGGCGTCCCCTGACGAGGGCTGCGCTCCCATAGTCACAGCAGCTCCCCAGGAGTCTCTTCCTCCAGGAAGCGTAACCCTTAGGAGGACCGGGCACAGATTCCTCTGGTAGGCTCCTACAGGGGCAGGCAGAGGACAAGTGCTCGGCACACCCTCAAGCGCTCCCTGTAGTCAGCGTTCATCAGTTCACCAGGCTGGAGCCCCTATGACCTGACTGCCTCCTTTTAGGCTCCGCTGCCGATGCTTGCGTTGAGAAGTAAATTTCAAATGCAGGAACTTTGGAGGACGGAGTCCAGCCACAGCCATGTTCTGCCGATTCTCTTCCGGCTGCTCCTGAGATTGCCAAGGACTGAATGACTTCAATGGGAACATCCACAGTACCTGTTGTAATCTAGCTTTTATAGGAAAATAGTTGCTTGTGGTGTTGCATAACTGTAATCCCTGATCCTGAGAAGCTGAGGCGCAAGGATTAATTCACAGATGTTCTCAGTTGAAAGAGCTTGCAAGACCTATAGCTCAGTTTGGGCAATTGAATGACTTAGGAAGACTATCTTGAAAATACGTGCATGGATAGACTGTGTACTTAGGTGGCGGGAGATGTAGCTTATAAGTGGGAGAGAGTTAAAGCAGAGGGATTTTGAGAGCCTTCACTAGTCTACACTAGTGTTGCAGACATTTTTGTGTGGATTAATAGTCTTAATTTCTGCTTTGTTGTCCTCCCTCAAATTCCTCTCTGGATCTTTCCAGAAGAGCCACTCCACTGTGACCAGTGTGGGTTGGAGTGCGCTTCGAAGGCAGGGCGGCACTATCCCGTACGGGTAAACACTGGCCCTGACTCTGAAGCCACCGCAGGAACCTCTGGCCAGACCACTACTTCCAAAGCCCAGGTGAAAATATTTTCTTTACCATGACAACTCTAGACAGGGAGCAGAAAAGCCAAACACAGTCAGCTTGCCACACAGCCGTTTTATTTGAAATAGTCAGTTTTATGTTCCTCCTAAGCCATAGAGGTACTTTTGACTGCGTCACTCTCAATATTTGATGTTTAATATATAAAAATATGTGTTTATTAAAGAAACTTGTCCTACCTGCAAAATACCTTGGACATTTAAATCCTCATTATTTCTTGCGATGAATGACCCATTTGGGCAGCAGCAGCAACTAAACACAGCTTGTGGTAGGTTCCCTTTTGTGTGATAATTATGCATGTATTTTTTGGAACTGCTCTATTTTTGCAAGAAGGGGAAGAAAGCGACTCTTGCCTGGAAAAAAAAAAGAAATGTGAAAGTGTTTTCCGTAAAATAAGTATGTATGTTCAAATGACTTGAAAATAACATCCCTTAGAAATTAACATAGCTTTTCAAAATCCTGAAGTCAGTAAAGGAGCTGTGGGATGCTTCAGATGGTGAACATATATTTGCTTTTTGACCTTGTGGTCAATTTCCAAACTTTACCAGCTGTTTTAGTGTGTGTACGCTTTCAAGCCAGCCTCCTGGGAGTGAGCTTCTTTATTTCTGCCATGTCTATAAATAGCTGCATAGCATCGCATTAGGTGAGAGGACCCGATATTCTCTTGTATGAACAATGTGGAATTTGGAATTTGGAATAGAAAGGAGTTTATACGGCACTTTTATTTCAATAGTGAAATGAAATGTAGGAAACAAATCATGGAGGAGAGACAAACAGATGTTTCTCTGATGGTTAAGTTGACAGTAAATTCCATGAAGATAATTGTTGCCACTGGATTCCATAATCAGCGTGACTTGGCTGGCTACCTACAAAGTCATTAAAAGTAGAGCGAGGATCTGGGGTATATTGTGTACCAAGCAGGACTGCTGCTGGTCTACTGAAATCCCTTCTGCAAATCATGTTGTATAACTTAATTAGCAAAATTAAAAGTAAGATGAGACTCCAGTGTGTTTCAGTGAAACAATCTCTATGAGAGGACACTTCATTAAACATTTAACAATATAGTAAACTCTTGGTTCTCAAGGAAATTCCTTAAAAATTACTTTTGTCAATTAATATCATGATTCAACCTAAAATATTTACCCTCTGTGGGGAAGATTCTAAACACTGCTGCCCCTATTGGCACTAGTGTCAGAGTCCTGCTCTGCCCCGGCTTGCACGCTCATTGCCTGGGTGCTGCGAGCACAGAGTCCTTGCTGAGTGAGGGTGCTGTGGCACACGGATCGTGACTCTGGAAGACTTGTTCTAACGTGGGTCCAACTCGAAGGAAGAGCACTACGTAAGGAAACTAAGCAGTGCAGGTAGGTGGGTAGATCCATGCAGATGGATAGGCAGATTGATGGGTTATACCAAGCTGATGACCACAGTCAATTTCAGAACATTTTCATCACCCCAGAAAGCAATTCTGTGCCCATGAGTGATTCTCTCCAGTCTTTCCATACCCTGCTGCCTGATGCAACAGCTAATCTACTTTTTGTTCTGTATAGATTTATTTATCGACATTTCATGAAAGGGAATTACACAATAGACAGTCTTTTGTAAATGGCTGATACAGTTGAACATAGCGTATGGAGAGTTACCCATATCAGAGTGGGTCACTGATCCCTTTGTTTTGCTGATTATGAAATAGATTTTGTCTGCTGCCTTATGCAGTGACTGTATTTTTCTCTGGTGGAAGCTGCCAGGCTGGTTTCCAAAGTAACTTCCTCAGTTTACATTCTCACCTGTCATGTTGTCTGCCCTGTGTCTTCTCCAACACCTGCTATCTCCCATCCTCCTTGGTGTAGCTGTGTTAGTAGATGTGAAGCAGTATTTCACTGTGATTTTGATCTAAGTTTTTCTAATGATGGATGGTGTCAGGCTCATACCCACATGCTCCCTGGCTACTTATGTCTCTTTTGGAGAAATTTGCCCAAATTCTTAGCCTATTTTTAAATTATGTATTTTTATTAATGAGGTACATGTATTTTTATATCTATTCTAGTTATAAATCTTTTTTCCATAATTTTATTGAAAAACAAATAGCAATGAGACAGATTCAAATCAAATTAGTAGGACAGATTCAATAATTAATATATTGCAGGTTGTTTTCTTAGTGGTTATTTGTTGTACAAAATGAAACATGATATTCTATTTAGAAACACTATTAGAGCAGATCTCTCTATTCATTGAATTAAGAGAATGTAGCCATATATCTATCTTAACAACTTTGAATATACAGATACAAAATGCTCATTCATTTGTATCCCCCCTTTTTTTTAGTTTTGTCATTTAAATATCATAGGTGTGCAAATTCAGCAAAATATTCCAAAATAGTCCAGTAGTCCATAATAGTATTGGGTTTTCCATATGTCTGGCAATGTCAGAAGTTGTTGACTTGAGTCTTTTACAGCTCAGCATAATAATATGGCTTTACTTCTTATAAGTCATTTTTATACTTTTCTGCTGGATGGTTAAGACCAAGATAAAGCAAGACCTATGTAACAAGAATTGTAGCTTTTGTATCTGATTAGGGTCAGTCAAATCCCTCAGGATTTATCCTGGGACCCTGGACCACAGTTTGCAGATCCTTTGTCAGTGTCCGCCATATGGATGAGTCACAGCACTGCTTCACCAATTTGCTCTCTGTAAAAGCCTGAGAGAAAGTTTTCTCTCCACGTGACTCTCCTTTGGCACACTCTACATCATCGATCACTTTCCTCTTTGGCCACATAATCTCTTTGATCAGAAAATTTGGGACACAACTGAGTTGTATGATGTTACTCTACTTATAGATCTCCTAACAGATATATGATGTGGAAATATTTCCTTCTACTCATGTTTTCTCTTTCATAAAGGTATGAATTAAAGGGAAAGATAATTTAATTTTTATGAAGTACAATGTAATTTTTTTCTTTATTTGTTTGCATTTTTTGTGTTGTAACTTAGAACACATGGTCACATCAAAGATCACAAATACTTCTATGTATTCTTGAAGGAGTTTTGTAGATTTTACATTTAAGTCTTTGTTCCATTTTGAGTTAATTTACAGATGTGATGCGAGGTAACATTATGTATAACTGTCAAGAGTATTTATCCCCTAGACGGGGGATAACCTCTTTTAGTGAAAATGTTATCAGAAAGATAGTATTTGTTTATTAAAAACCATTTGTGTCACAACACAAGATGTTTTAACAGTCACTGTTCTTTAAATAAAATAGAAACACTGAGTTTTTGAAGCATCTCTCTCATAAGCAGATATTTGTGATCTTCTATGTGGCAGTGGTTTCTAAACTACAACATTAAAATGCAAGCAAGGACAGAAAAATAATTGCATTGTACTTCCTAAAAATTAATTCCTACTTGGTATTCTGACAATTGCAAATAAATATAACAAAATTAAGAGGGTAAGGACTGAAAAAGAATAGTTAGGGTGGGTGCTTTTGATCAAGTTGTGAGAACAGACTCCTTGCATAAGGTGAATTTTGGTAGGCAGGAGGCTAGCTGAGGGAAAGGCATTAGAGAACATTGCAGGGAGTGGCTCAGGGGTCTCCCATGGTCTGTGTCCTTTGTGGTATACCTGAGTGGCCAGTGTCACTGGAAGGAGGTGAGGAGCAGTGGGCACTGACCCCCGAGAGATGCAGGTGAGCAGACTTCTGTGGGGCCTCGTGGGTCACTGTGGAGGTGCTTGGCAGAGCGTGATCTGAGCCCAGAGCCCCGAGGATGTGAGCACAGAGATGAGGTGAGGGAGTCCACGTTTAGAAAGGCCACATCGGTGCAGAACGAGACAACCTGAAGCCAGCTAGGAGGTAACCGATCAGGCCAGCACAGGTGCAGTCTGGCTCCAGGGACCTAGTGCTCAGGCCAGTCAGTGGCTGGGTGCATTTGGAAGATGTAGCCAAGAAGCAGGAGGCATGGCCAAAGGCTAACAACTCAGGCCCCTGCCAGCACTGGGCGGTTGGAAGCAGGAGTCCTCAGGGATTACAGGAGGTGCTGATCCTGGGAGGCAGGCAGAGCTCAGCCTGCACATTTGAGATGCCTCTCTGGAGGTGACAGGGTGAAGTAGGGGCAAGGCCATTCCTGTTTGGGAAAATAAGTTGAGTAAATATTACCACTTGTGGCTGGGTCGTGGGCAACTTACAGTTTTAAGCAGGATGGGTAGGGAGTCTTTCGTGGCAAAGGTGGCAGTGTACAGTGAGTGGAAGAGGTTAGGGGAGTGGCGGACCTTGTGAACAGCTCAGTGTACTAAACCTGCATTCATCCCAGGCCTCAGTGGGCCGAAGTCAGTGAGGAAGAGCAGGAGAACAGGCCTGGCTGTGGTGTGCTGCGGGAGTGAGGAGAAAGTCATTACTGGCATGGGTGCGGAGAGGAAGGATGCGAATTGTGGAGAGTCACACATATTTTGGGATCAAAAAGTGATCAGTATTGTCAGCATATGGCAGGAAAAGGAGTTGGCATTTGTCTCCTTTTGTGTTTGTTCAACTAGAATTTACTAATACGTTGGCTGAGGGAATTGCAAGAAAGATTCATATAGAGTGTTCATGTATGACCTGGACATTTGGAAAGAGTGGGTGGCCTTTAGCTGAGGGTGGGGAGGTCCACTCCACTGGTAAGGGGAACAATAAGACTTCTCATTTTTTAAGTCAATAAATATTTTTAAAAATTTATAAGTGTCTATTGGAAGTATTTATTGTTAAAAGGCCATAATGTCTCAATTTGTTTTCAACTATTTTGAGAAAAATATGTATAAATATATAGAAAAGTAATGGAAAACAAAACAGGACAACAATGTAGATAGTTGATAAGTCTAGGAGCCTCTGTTACTGTTTTGGACAATTTTTGTAAGTTTGAAATCATTTCAAAATGAAAGTAGCAAAAAAAAGTGCTTGAGTATCTGTGCTTGTCAGCTTCCTGTGCAGCAACAAAATACCTGAGGTAAGCACCTTGTAAAGAAAATAGGTTCCTGTTGGCTCAGTTTTGACGGCTGATGGTTTGTCAACACCACTGATTTCCGGGTCTATCATGAGGAGATGCATGGGTGGGGCGGCGGAGCCAGTCACACCATTGCCAGAAAACACCAGAGAAGGAGGACAGAGCTGGTGTCTCAAGGCTCCCTTCAAGGTCACAGTTCCAGTGATCTAAAGGCCTCCTGCTAAGCCCCGCCTCCTCAAGGGTCTCCCACCTCCCAGCAGACAAGCGAGGGCTCGGAGGACCCAGTATGCGCACAGGGCCTTTGCCAACACTCATGATACACACTATGGCGTTAGTATTTGTGAAATACCAAGGCAACGTATTTGCAGGAAATTTCTGTTTAGTTAAATACAGCTAACACTAACTACAGGCTGAATTTGACCTCCTTTTAATGTTTCATAGGGCCCTTCCAATCCTATTATTTTTAACGTTCATCTGGTGTGGTGCATGTGCTATGATAGACCTGCAGGAGTACAACTTTAATAATAAAATTTGACATTAGGTAGTAAATAGTTTCCTTTAAATAAGTTTTGTAAAATATGTTTTTATGTCTTTCTATGGAAGGCACAACTTGGAATCTGAGCCAACTGGGCACTTTTAATTCATGTTTGAAAATGATTAATGGTCTCAACAAGAGTAGTGAGGGGTGATCAAAACATGCGGTGAAGACTCACACGGATCGCATGCAAACACCTCCCGCTTCACATCTCCTACCCCAGGTGTGGTAGAAACTCAGTGGATGTGACTGTCTGTTTTCATCTGGCCGAGGACCAGGTCCCCACGAACACCACAGGGTCCTCACCTGTCTCATTCACTGTGTCTAGCACTGTGCTGCTTCTGGCTTTTCCCCCAAGTCAAAATGCCTATGAGAGGCACACATTCAGAATCAGTCCAGGCAGCCAGGACAGAGGAGCTAAAGACATGAGAGACGGCTCCCCCGGCTGCTGCAGGAAGTGGCAGGAAGGGCAGGGCAGGTGTGACGTGGCGGGTACTTTGCTGGGACTGATGCCGGTGTGTTTGCGACGATGCTGAAACTTTTCAAATTTAAGCACTCACTCCATTTTGAAAGCATATTATATCTTTGGTTTGGGAAATTTAAATCTTTTGCATTTACACTACATAGTTGGCTACAAATCATAGAATCTAGACAAAGAACATTGCATCATTCTGTGGATATTTTCTACCTGTAACTTATGATTTTGCAGGGCATTTATATGGACTCCAGTTATATATTCATATGCATCATCTAAAATAAGAAACAATTTTTATTATTTTTTTTCCAGCTGGAGTGACTGTGGAGAGCTGCAGCTGGGTCTCGGGGCCCCAGCCCCCTAGGCAGGCCCTCGTTCCCAGGACACGACATACTCATGGTGCTCTTTTCTCCCAGCTGTTAGCATCCGAATGAAGCCTCATTACGTGGTGCTTTCACCACATACTTCCAGGGCAGAGATGCAAGACAGAGGCCCAGGATCCTACAGTTCCCAGTGTGTGGCAGATGGCATTTAGAGGCTGCAAGGATGAGTCGCACAATTCACACATCAGTGCTGGCTCCGACGTCACTTTAGGAGAAATTAAGGACACCACAACCCCAAAACAGATTCCCCACCATGGCTCACTGAGGCAGTGTCATGGCCACCATGCCACCTGTGAAATGGACCCACCTCGAGGAGAGAGGGGAGTGGTGCAAGAACTGAGATGCAAAAATTGTCAAATCAAGGGGGCCCTTCTGTCACTTGCTCTCTGTTACTCCTGCTGGAGTTCAGTTTGCTGGTTGAGCTTCAACGTGGAGATGAGAGTTCTGTCAATTAATGTATTTAATTCTTCAGGTAATATAATCTGACAAGGCAGCCCCCCCATTCATGGTTTCAGTTACTTGAGATCAACTATACTCTGAAAATATTCAACATGGTTGAAGAATGCTGGACTGTGTTGGATTGTGGTGTCGAGTTCAAGCACCTAAGTTAGTTGAATGACAATGGAGTGCCCACCTTTGACAGATGTAGACAAAGGAAGGGGTGCAGAAAGAAAAAATCATGATGTGTGTGTATAGACAGTACAGTTGGGATAGATAACACTGGGCTTCTACATCATTCTATGAGAGGCAAGATCTGCACTAATGGTGGGTGGACAGGATATTATGTCGGTTTCTAGTACTATGGTCATCCACTAGGAAAATAATTATTGAATTTTTAATATAATTCAGGTATAAAAAATAAGATAATTAAGCAGCTACACTCTTAATTCACTGATAAGAGATATCTGCTAAAATAATATCTGTAAATATAATATCATGTATGCACCTTGTACAATACCAAAACATTATGAAAACAGTTTGCAATGTATTAATTTATCGAAACTGTATTGTTAAGGTGTCTTGAAACTGTCTGATTGGCATTTGTAGTTCAATAAAATAAAAAAATAAGTAAATTAAAAAAAAAAGAAAATGTTAACTGGAACATTCCAGAATGAAAGAGCTTCTGTTTCAAATTGCACACCTTCCGAGCCTCATGATGAAATGCGGCCCTGTCCCAGATGGAGGTGTGAATCCCTGCCTAGTCTAGCATTTCCATATGAACTGTCCTTCCTCCCTCGAGCCACCCGATCCCTGTCTGGGCTGTGACAGAGCTTGTGTGCAGTAGTCACTTGCTCTTTGCTAGGGCCAGGAGAGGCTTGCTCATGCTGGGGATTGTACCTGGTTGGTGGCATAGAGGAAAGGCCTGGGTGGGGGAAAGCTGCCTGTATCACAGCACGTAAGGACAAAGCGAGTCCAGGGAGGAGCCAGGAAGAGAACGATGCCCTTCCAGGTCACAGCCGGAAGAGACCCATCTCATCTCCCCACAGGAAGCCAGTTGTGGGCCTCAGAGTCCAACCATCTTCCACAGAAACGAGGTTTGGAGGGCCATTTTAGTTCAAAATCATGACAGGTTGGGTTAAATAATCCTTGTTTTATGTACTAGAGACCTCTAAGCACAAGGCTAGTGTGCGAGTAATTCCTATACAGCAAGAGAAGCTGTGAAGTGCTTCCTTTAGGCGAAAGGTGGAAGTTCACCGCAAGTTTGGATGCAGAGGACAGGGCGGGGTGCGGGCCTTGTGTGAGGCGTCCATGAGGATCCTGGAGTGTGTGGGAGGACGCAGGGCCCTGGAGAGGCACTCTCGTAGGTTGCATTCCTTTCTGGCCACTTTACCACAGACCTCTCCCAAAGCATTCTGAGCATTGCACACAGCTAGGAATGTTGGCCCTGGGAGGGAAGCTCTTTGGGAGACAATGTGAGTCTTCATAGACAAACTCTCATCACCATGACAATCTTGTTGTTCAACATGACATCGATAGGCTTCGCGTGTGCCTGCTTAGGACGTGAGGATATTTGGCAACCCAGGCGTTTGCGCGGGATGAGACTAGTCCCAGGGTCTCTGCATCATCTTGTGAGAACCAGGGACATTTAAGCTGCCGTAATCAAGGGTCACTTTAGCAATTAGAAACAATGATCAAGCAGCAAATTGGTGGCAGGGGAAATCCAGACAGAAGGTGGCTTAAATCGGTGGCTTCCCTGGAGGCCAATGTGAATTTGAACCAGAATTTGCCTAGGATTTGCTTGTGAAAGATGGGTGATACCTAAGCATGGCACCTCTGCCTGCTCCTCAGGAGATGGCGTCAGGAGTCCTGCAGTGTGCATGCCACTGTGGAGAGGAGAGCCGCTCCTTAAGATGAGCCTCTTGAGTGTATTGCTCTGATCTTGCCAAGCATTAAGCTCACCAGTTATCCAAGGACTTTATTGCTTGGAGTCACCCGGCGATAATCACCTGCAAGGTATGTTACTGTGATTTGCATGATTTTAAACTTGGACTGCATAACTGCCCAGTGGCTCACAAGCCAGGAGGCTCCTTCCTCCACACCCAGCCCTAAGGCAGAAAGGCTGGAAGTGGAAGCTGCATCGAACGCTCCACCACCCGGACTGCAGATCCGGCCCAGCAATGTTGCCCCTGCAGTGCCGGCTGTTTCTGCACCCTCACAACCCCTGGGCAGAGTGTGAGCTGAGGCCCCTGCCCAGGACCAAGGGCAGGACACCCTGTGAACTCAGGAGATGGTCTGGATTCAGAAGGAGAAGTAGGCTCTACTCAGTGCACATGCCTCCCACATCACCATACAGGTAGAGACCCAAGCTCGCCAATCGGGAAGGTCTGTATCTATGCTTAATCTCTTAGGCTGGTCCCAACTGGGATGCAAGGCAGCTTAACCAATTTTTGGGTGGATGAGCCTGGCTGGATGCATATCTGTGTCCCTGAAGCAGTCAGATGTTAAGGAGACACTGGTCCACATCGTCTCTCCCCAAGTGTGGTCCTGGGCTGAGTGATTCTGCCTGTTGTTCCTGTCTCCAGCGTTGGTTCACAGCCCCTGGCCTGCACAGACTGAGCACTGCTGGTGTCCCGTTGAGGGGGTGGGTGGGATTGGAGCCTTGCTTCCTCCTGGCCTCAGAGCTTGAGTGGACCTCACCCTGCTGCTCTGCCTGGCACTGGCTAATGAAGCAGCTTCTGCACAGCTCCAACACGCCTCTCTGCCTCAGCAACCTCTCTGCTGGGCTAGCAGACCCTGGAGCCCGGGGCTAGGAGCAGGACCTCTGTCTACATGCTGTGTGTTCGCCTCCCCAGGCAGCTACCCAGAGCCACAGCTTGCTAATGGCCTCCCAGTGGGGTGGCCTCTGCTGACCCACTCTTCTCTCTGCATTCTGTGGTACTGTTGTCCTCAGAGGAATCAGGCTAGCTCACTCCCAGACCCATGCAGTGCAGAGCAGTGTGGATTCGAGGATCCAAGAGGTCCAAGCAAAGACCTTTGTCTTGGTGCCAAAGAAAAAACTGATTTGAGTTAGAAGGGAATGAATTTGAACTCACGCTGTTACTGAGTATTCATCCAGCTTTAGTGAAATCATTTCCATGTCACAAGAACGACTTTCATATCCATCCCACCAGTGAAGTGGACTTCTTAGGAGGTAGCTGTGAGTTTTTATGGTTCCTACCCCATGAAGCACACCCTGGTGGGGTCTTAGGAATGCTGCAGTAGGGATGGATGTGCAGGAAAAGTGCTCGCTTACCTCGCGTGCATGGGGCAGCCACTAGTCCTGCATGTGCGGCTGTTCAGGCATCAGCCCGCTTACCCCTACACTGAGGCTTGTCCGTCGTCAGCCCCGCGCTGCCCATAACCCACACAGGTGTGTGACCTGACTCAAAGCCTAGTGAGGGCAATTTACAGGTAGAGCAGCTTGGCGAGGAGGCTGTGTGGTCCGCTTCCGTGTGTTGGCACCTTGTGAGGTGAAGTTGAAAATGCCCAGGGCGCACATCCACGAGCACAGTGAGCAGAGGCAGGTGCTCAGGGGCGGAGCCTGGAGACTGCAGAGGGTGGACATGCCAGGACTTCATGCCAGGCAAGAGTGGAGGGCATTTTCAGTAAGCTTAGTGCCATTTTCAGGAAGCCAGGTGCACTGATTTACTTAGCAAATGTTTCAGCATTTGAAGGTGCTCTCTGCTTTCCTGTGGGACAGTAGTTCCAACAATCATGGCCGAAGTAATTCCACTGAGGCCTTCCATGGCAGGCACTGCAGGAAGCACATCACAGTCCTGTTTCGCTCGGGATCCACTTCCCAGTGGTGTTCGAGCCTCTGGCATCCAGGTGTCGCAGCTGGCTTGGGCTGTTGTCATTGGGGCCTGCACACTGCAGAGGGAATGTGCTCCTCACCATTCTGGAGGTCATGGCCCAAGACAAAGGTGCGAGCAGGTTTGGCCTCTGCAGCAGGCCCCACTTCTGCTTTGTAGTTGGAGCCTGCTCAGGGCGACCCCCAGGGAGGATGGGCAGGGGAGAGGCTGGGGCTTCCTCCCAAAGACGCTGATTCCTTTCACCTGGGCTCCATCTCGGGAAGCCTCATTCTGAACATGAGGATTTCAGTACAAGAATTTTAGAAAAAAAGAAAAACAAAAAGCTGCAAATGTCCAGACCACTGTGAAGAAAAACTAATTCTCTGTCGATGGAACTTTGTGATCAGAGGTCTCCTTCATGAAGTAAAGGAAATTTGTTTCTGTTTCCTCCGGTGGAAAAATGCAGGAGAAACACTTTTACCTTCTGCCCTGTGTCGCTTGTTCCTCATCTCAGAGCTGTGGCATGGGGGAGCCATGACTCAGGGAGACCCAGCTGCATGGGGTGCACTCCCAGCAGGCAGTGGCTCTCTTGTAGGAGGGGCAGCAGGCTGCGCCCATGAGGGACACTGTCCTTGATTGGCCACAGTGGGGAAGGGGTGAGTGTCTAAGCCGTCATCGAAGATCGGGTTCTTGGCAACCAGCTGACATTTGCATTTGTGTCACCTCTGCCTGATTTTTTAGTAAATGGAAAACCACGAGGGCAAGTTAGACTTCATATTTGCCACCCTCACTCCACAAGCAAACTTTGAGCTGGAAAATCCAATCCTGAAGAATCAGCTTTGCATGTCCCAAGGGGCTGAAGCACCTGCTCAGAAAAGTCATGCTGTGTCCTGGAAATGCGACTTGCAGAGTTCTAGGTCCTCAGAGCATCCTTTAATTTAGGTCTCTGTGTTACAGGCTGGACCCTGGCAGGTGTTGTTGGAAGCGGTTGGAAGCTCGGAGAAATAGGGCCTGGAAGGAGGGTATAGGCCAAGGTTGTGCTCCAGGGGGACCCCTTCCCTTCCCAGATGCTGGGAGGTGACCACCATAGGATCCAGCTGTGTCCTGCGCTAGGATACAGGGCCAGGCAGGGGCCGCACTGGCTCCTGTGGAGCCTCGGGAAGAGGTGCACAGAATAAGCCTTGCGACTTTGGTCAGATGATTATCTCAAGCTCTTTATTAGAGCTCTGGAGAGCTTACGAATGGTGCATTCTTGTTTCGAGGGGGAGGAAAGACCACAGCTTTGGTTTTAAGAGCACGATGCTGCCCAGGGTTTGCTCGAGTGCAGCGATGGGTTCAGCCCGCCGGACACAGCGCAGGCCAGCACCCCGGGCTTCCGTGGGCACGCGGCTCCTGCCCGGGAGCAGGCGTGTGGGCTTTGCCGCCAGGATGCGCCACTCACCCGCGCTTCCTGTTGTCTTCTCAAGGGACAGAGGTAAACGGGGGTTTAAAATGTCCCTTTTTTCATTCAAAATTCTAGTGGCATTAATGCTTAACTATTGAGAAGTGCTGGATGATGGCCCAGTTCGGGGCTCTCGTCCCTGACTGCAGAGACCTCCCTGTGTGAAAGGGGCCAGGGGCGGGGACGGGTAGAGGAAGGAGCTGTCTGTCTTCGAGAGAAAGAGACTGGTGCGCAGAAGGGGCCAGGAGCTTCAGCCATGGCCGGCAGGACTCGGGAGCCCGCTGTGCTCCGGCCCAGGCAGGGGACATGGCCGGTTCATCTGCACCTCGGGTTTCCGTGCCACACCAGCCACACCTGCACCTCTGCCTGGGCTGGAGCGGGAAGGGCAGGAAGGAGACACCTGCCAGAGGGTGAGTGTGGGAAGCAGGGAACCCCTGTGTGACTGGGGGGCCGGGACAGGTGCAGGCAGAGGATAACCTTCAGCCCCAAATCTCACTTCCTGTCCTTTAGGGACATGTCTTTCTGGATTGAAATACCGATATCCCTTCTTAGCAAGCTGCTTGCTCATGGCTGTGGACTTGGGGCATGTCTGTTTTGGTTCAGCTCTGTCAGTCTATGGAGGCCCCGTGTCTGCTTTGTACGGAAGGCCTGGTCCATTCCTTAGTGCAGTTTCTGCGGACTGCCATGCACAGCGCTGTAGTTCATGTGCAGTCACACGTTGGGACAGCACCGCAAGCAAGAGTGACACAAGCGCACCCACCGTCATCGAGTTGGGGTCACCACACCGCGTCTGTTCTGACCGCTGCAGTGTGCATGCTGCCCACAGCTCCTCCCTCAGCGTGCCAGGTCATCCTGTGAGCAGTGCCTGCATCTTCTCTGCCTCCTTCAAAACAGAATTTGCAGACTATTTGTGAAATAATGGTGTCCTAGCCACCTACATGTTTATAAAAGAGAAGACGGGCACAGTGGCACAGGTCTGAAACCCCAGCACCCTGGGAGGATGCGGCAGGAGGGTTGCAAGTTTGACCTCAGTCTGGGTAACTTAACAATTTAGGGAGATCCTGTATCCAGATAGAAATAAAATAAAATGAAATAAAATAAAAGGCTGAAGTAGCTTACTGGGGAATGAGTGGGTCCTGCGTTCCACTGCCACGAATGAGGAGGAGGAGAGAGAGAAGGAGGAGGTAGGGGTGAGAGCAAAGGCTGAGAACAGAAGTAATTCTACATTGGCTTCTTTCTCAGAAGTGGACCACTGTCCCCATACTGTGTCTTGCTGCTGGGAGAGCTTGCTGTCTGGGGATACTCCTCTTCCGGGGGTGGGCAGGGCAGTGAGCCCAACCTGCCCAGCCTCCCCCTGCTGAGACCACAGCTTGTGCTTCACCCTCACATGGATGAATGTGTGTCTCACAGGTCACATGCGTGTGGAGCCGGCCTGCGGGTGCATTTTCAGCCTGGTCTTTGGATTCGCCCTGACGTTGTCCAGTCTGGGCCCGGGAATGCTCATCTCTGTCGCCTCTACCCAGAGCAGATGCAGTGCTCTAGGATACAATCACAGGAGGAGTCCACGCTGGGCCAGGAAATCCATGAGATTCCGGGCTCCCGTCTGTAAGCCCTGTGCCCAGGGCCGCCCTTCTGCAAGGAAGTGGAAGGACTGGGCTTGAGATCACAAGGACGCTTCCTTGGGAAGTAAACTCCTCTGCAAGATATGAAAGATGCCGTGTGAGGAATCAGAGCACGAGCCCCCTTGCCCCAGTGTTAACAGAAAATGCAAGTCCTCTGACATTGTCACTGGCAGAAGGGGTTCCCGGATGATTGACATAAATTGCTATCTTGGAAAGGCTGTGAAGAAATGTCATTTCAAAAGTTAAATAGCTTGAATCATGGTGGCCAGCAAAAGGGTGGCAGGGGGACCGCACACAGCAGGGAGCTCATGTGGCATTTAGCTCTGCGACTCCCAGGCGATGAACACAAAGGTCTCAAAAGAAAAAAAAAGAGAGAAAAAGAAAGGGGAAGAGATTCCATGGCTTTAAAAACAAAACTTCACTCCATGTAAGCCAGATAGGAAGAAAAGGCTGCTACTGTCTCGCCAGGCTTTGTGTCCTATTTTTGTCTTGAAAGGAAGGGAAGGGAGGAGAAAATGTTGGTGTAATGAGAATGAAAGCGAAGCGTCCCCGAGGTGCAGGGACTCCTGGCTGGTGGCCTTCCTCAGCAAGGAGGACGTGGTGCACAGTCGGGCGCTGGCGAGTGACAGGGCGGCACAGCATCGACCAGCGTCTCCCCTCGCCCACAGCACGAGGGGCAGCTTCTGTGGAAACACCCGGCAGCTGAGACCCGGCGTCCTGCTTAGACCTGAACGTGGTTGTTTGTCAGCTCCTGGCACTGAGGCAGCAGAAGCAGGCCTGTCAGGGAGAGCATAGGAAGGCACTTCAGCTCAGACTGATGTCGTGGCACTGTGTGGCCACGTGTCCCTGCAGAACGAAGCATTTCACAGCCCACTGCTAACGTTCAAGCGCTAGGAAGAGAGCTTTTAGGGCGTGAGGTGTAGGCTCCGCAGTCTTAGAGCAAGTGTCAGTACCAAAGGGCGCCGAGTCTGGAACTGCTGCTTAGGGGCTGAGCATTCACTTAGCACATATGAAGTTCCAAGACATACAAAATTTATGTGTTTTACTTGTTAGTTTGTTTGGTTCCAAAACTTTGGAAATTACAGATACTGAGAGGAGGCGCGTGCACATGCGTGTGGTGGCTGCATCGTCCTTCCTGGGGGCGCTACACGTTGCTGGGGGAAGTTGTGCCTGCTGGGCAGGACGCACACATCTCCTCTCTCCAATATCTCTTCATCTGCACTGGACTGATGTTCTTCGTAATGGCTAGGCGAACTTCCCGGTTAACCACGAGGCCCAGAATATTATTCTAAAATTCAGTCCCTCAAGATGTCCATGGGTCAGGAATTTGGATCAGGTACAACGATTGCTGACCTCAGCTAGGTGGGACCTTGGCATGAAACGTTTCATGACTCCTTATAATTTTAGAGGCAATTCCACATTTTATTTTATATATACAAAGTGTATGACATAGTTTGTCCCTTTTGCTTTCAAATTTTAAAATGTGCTTTTTCGAAGTACTTATTTAAAATTCAAGCACCTACGTTAGTTGAATGACAATGGAGTGCCCACCTTTGACAGGTGTAGACAAAGGAAGGGGTGTAGAAAGAAAAATCATGATGTGTGTGTATGGACAGTACAGTTGGGATAGATAACCCCGTGCTTCTACATAATCCTATGAGAGGCAAGATCTGCACTAATGGTGGATGGACAGGATATTATGTCAGCTTCTAGTACTATGGTCATCAACTAGGAAAATAATTATTGAATTTTTGATATAATTCATTTATAAAAAATAAGATAAATAAGCAGCTATACTCTTAATTTACTGATAAGAGACATCTGCTAAAATAATATCTGTAAATATCATATCATGTATGCTCCTTGTACGATACCAAAACATTATGAAAACAGTTTGCAGTGTATGAATTTATTGAATATGTCTTGTTAAGGTGTCTTGAAACTGTCTGATTGATATTTGTACTTCAATAAAATAAAAAAAATAAATTAAAAAAAATAAAGTTCATAGGAGTCTGCATTCGTGGTTGATGATGGAGGATTTGCTATTTTTCCTGCAGTTGTAGCATGGGATTATTGTTAGGGTGTAAGATGCACGGGTACAATATTGGAAATTCCCAGACAGAGCCCCCACCTGGAAACGAGTTGGGGGGAGGTGGGGCCGGCGGAGCCTGCGGCTTTTTGGACTTGCATCTTGGTCACGTGTGAATGTCCCTGCTTTCCAGATGTCAAGAGCCCACTGCTGCCCTCCCGCTGGCAGTGGAGGACTCAGAGGAGCATCGCCTGAGCAGGCTGTGGCAGCGGGGCGAACCTTCTAGAAGTGAGCTCCCAAGCTGCAACCCAAAGCCAGAGTGCCCACACTGCAATCAAACCTGAACATTGAGGTTGTAGTTTACAAAAACCAACTCATCTGTTCACATCTTCTGTCTTAGAAGAAAAACAACACATACGCCATAGTTTGCCACCACTGGTCCATTTACTCTGCAACTCCAGCTCAGTGAGTTTCCACAAGAGGAGCCCCTCAGTGAATGAGGTTTGTGGAGAGGTAATGGGGAAGAGGGAATGGAAGCATAGGCCACAAGAGACGTTGAGGAGGTGAAATTATTTTGTAAGATACTAAACGAGGAAGAAATATTATATATGTTTGTCAGAAATAACAGAAAGTACAACACCAAGACTGAACTCTCTGTCACCTTGGAACTGTAGGTGAGGGTGAGATATTCTCTAGGACTTGCTGATCCCTTTGGTTCCAGTGTGTATGTGTGCTTGTGTGTGTGTGTGTGTGTGTGTGTGTGTGTGTGTTACATGTATGGAAACAGCAGAGAAATGGAGCAAATCTTTAAACCTATAAGTGCTCTAAAACACAGTCTTTTTCATTTTCCTTTTTAATAAAAAGACATCAGGATGAATTTCTCTAGCACCCAATTTGGAACACAAAGGTTTGGTACTCAACATGAGAGCTTTATTTGAAGAAAGGTGTTATCTAAACAGAGGCTCCACTGGTGAAAAGATTCCAGCAAGTACATCCCTGTTGAGGAGAGTCTGAAGATTTCTCAAAGAAAAGGCAATTAATTCCCCTTTCCAGGTGGACCGCTGGTGCCTAGGATGTAATGAGACTCCAGCGAAGGGCAGCAGCCTTCGCCAAAGGAAGCCGGGCTCTCTGGGTTATGCCCAGAGGTGCTCCGGGGTGAACCGGGCTGGGCAATTACTCGCTGTGCCTGGAACCAGACAGACTCCTGGGGAGCCCAAGCCAGAGCTCCAGTGCCTGTCTCAGGCAGGACAGATGGAAGGCTGCTCTGAAGGGAGCGGCAGAGATGATAAAAGGCTTAGCCCATGCGGCCCGTGGGAAGCAGTTAAGAGAAGTGGGCACATTCAGCCCACAGAAAAGAAGGCCCAAGGGAGACATAAGAACTATTTTACTCCCACATAAAGGACGTTATGAAGAGGACGAGACCCAATTATTCTCATTAGTCAATGGGGACAAAGTAAGAAGGCATGGGCTCACGCTGCAGTGGGCAGATCCGGGTGGATACAGCACAAGATGGACCCTATTTGGACCTAGCTGCTCTGTGCAAGCTTGTTTTCCCGGGAGAGGGCAGAAGTGGAATTTACCACCTTCTTCAGCGAGATGGGTTTGCAGTGTTTCGACAGGTCAGCACAGACCTGGGCCGAGGTCGCCTCTGGAGCTGTTCTGCTTGCTATCCTCAATCTTGGCACCTGTCAGCGGGAAAAGCTATGTATATGTGTATATTTATATATATGTCTAGGGTTTCGCTTGTACATCTTTACATTACAGTGTCAAGAGAAGGAGCATTGTTCTTAAATACTCATCAAAATGCATTTATTACATCTGTTATTAGAGAGTGCAGTGTACTATCTCATAATTCATGAAATGTACAACTTCCATCAAACTTGGAAATGTTTTATAGAAACACAACACTCAATAATGTCTAAACAAGCATGTGACAAGAACACTGAAACGAGCTTCCTATGCAGAATAAAATCGTTTCACCCATCAGTCTCTAGCTTGTGTTTCCCATCTCCCATCAGGCTGCAGGGGCCCCTCACCCCTGCGCGGCAGCCCCACTGCTCACTGCAATGTTAGCTGTCTCAGGGTGGAGCATGTTTGCCTCCCTCTTTCTCTCATTGGTCACCAAATTCTCAGTCTGTGCTGTGTAGATTTCATGAACTATTAAGTGAAGCAGCAGTAATGACTGTCTTCATAATGACTTATTTAGTCCCCGTAGTGGGGGTCCCATTCATCATGTTACTCTCAAACACTCCACCTACTCCACTGCAAATGGGGCTCTTACAGCCTCTGGCGTGTGTAGCACCCCATAATCTTGATTTTTAATATATGCAATATCTATTTTTTTCAGAAGCAGTAAAAGTCACTTTAGAGTGCCCTATGGTGTTGTGTATTTTTATTTATCCCAAACTCAACAGCCAATCATTCATTAAAATCAAGTGAATTGGAGTACTCATAAGAATTAAAATCCTTTCATCATATACTATGCTGATCTTACCAGGATATCTTTGTGAATAGAGAGTATTTCCCAATAACTCTGGATTTTCAGATAGATTATTTAAAGACAAGCTTTCATTTAGAACTTCTGCTTTCACGTGGAGAACAGTTCCCACTTGGGGAACCGCAAGCACTCCCTGCAGTTCGCGGGGAACATCCTGCATTTGTGCTGCTCTATGTGCGATGTGCTCCTAAGGTTCATCCCTTCAGCTGGAAGGATTCGATCCAAAAGTCAGTAGAGTTACATGATTTTAATTGACAACCATAGATCTGCAGTAGAGTAATTGAATATTCTAAGGGATGCATACCCAGAGAAATATTATTGTTATGTGATTTCAAACCAGTAGGCTCAAAAAAATAAAAGAGAAGAAATCACTGGAAAATATCCAGAATAATATTTTTTCTAGGAATTTTGTAGTTTAATGGGCTCAGTGCACTGGTTCTGATGTATGTCAAGTGGCAATTTGTCATGGTTTGGTTTCAGCTAGCACCTCCTCGCTCACAGACAAGCTCTGTAGGATATTGTATGGATGTGTGTCTGTGAGCTCACATGTGCATGCGTGCGTGGGCTGTGGGCAGGCACAGGAGCCCGATGACCATGCCTGATTGGGGGCTGTCCCCATCAGTGTCATGAGAGGCTTGGTCTTTCTGCAGGAGCAAGGGGGAGAAAAGATGGGGACCTTACCAGGTCCTGGGGCTCCATGGTCCTGGGGGAATGAGCATAGCACCCCCGAGAGTGGGCGCATGACCTTGGGATTGCATCACCCCAAACCATCAGCTGCTGGTCCTTTCCTTTGTTACTCAGTCATCTGCTATTTAGTTTTGAGTTCAGACCCCACCAGACCCTGGCGAGATGCTGGGGGCAGGTTCTCCAGATCCCCAATGTGCAGAGCCATGAACGTACATCTTCTCTTAAGAAACTACTCAGTCTCAAGGGCTCCATCACAGCAGCAGAACCCAGCCCAAGTAGTCAGACTGGAGGAGCACTGTGCTGAGCCTGGGCCTGGGGCTTCCTGTTGCTCTGGGCCATGAGCAAGGCAGTTGCTCTTCATGCCTGTAAGGCCTCTCACATCCCCACAGTGGAATGATTCTGCTTCCCTGTACTTTGGATAGTCGTCCCCTAGCTCAGGTTCCTTTCTCCATGAGGACATCACACCTGAGTCCTCCCCTTTTCCTGTCTCTCTGGTTCCTGTCCTGAAGATCAGCAGAGTGGCCTTCTCAGTGCTCATGCCTGGGACTGCAGCCCATCCTCAGTGTGGCCTGGGGTCAGGAGCTGGATATGTCTGCAATGCCAGAGAGCTCTGACACTATCAGCGTGCGGTGAGGAGCCTTCTCTGGGAGGTGGCTGTTCTGGCCTGGCCCAATGTGCCTCTGCCAAGGTGCCCAAGGCACAGCTTCTTCAGGCTGCTCCAGCTGGGTGTGCAAGAGTTGGGTATGCCGCCAGGCAGAGCAGGGGTAAGGGCTTCAGGCGCAGAGCCAGCACCCCTCCCTGGTGTGCAGAGCCCAGCCAGGCAGCTCGGCAAGATACAAAGGCTGCTGTACACTGTGGCTTATCTTCCTCTAGGAGAAAAGTGTAGTATGCATTTTTGACACATAGACTGAGTTTGTGTGTGTCGCATCTGGATAACACAATGGATCCTAATAGCATTTTCAGGTTTTTCTACTATTTTGCACACAGCAGCCCCCCTTAAAGATTCACTTGGAATCTGCCACTCTGGGTGGTATGAGAGCTTGGATATTTATTAAGTGACATGCAAGAGCCCAGCAGTGCTGCAGGACCCATCCCGCAGAGGAGAAACCTCCCTGTGGGGACGCCCAAGCTGCTCTGCAGGGCCAGACTCTGCTTTTGCTTAGACAGCTTAGAAACTCCCAGGGTGCAGAGGCCCAGGGCCCACAGGGCTGCTTGTCGGCTTAATTCTGCCTACTGATCAGGGGCCCACAGGTGGCGGCTGGGGTGAGGGCCACGCGCACCCTGACCAGACCTCAGTTAGTGCATTCCTATTGTACATCTCTCAGAAAAACACATGTCCCTGCTGTGTCTCTGTGGCTGCTCAGTTTTTAAATGGAATTAGCTGAAAGTTCAACATGCTTCCTCATTTATCCATGTGTATTTCTTGGTTTGTTTGCCGTGTTTTGTTTTGTATTGCTGTGTTTGAGACAGGGTCTCACTCTGCAGCTCAGGCTGTCCTTGTGCAAGAGTTGGGTATGTCGCCAGGCAGAACAGGGGTAAGGGCTTCAGGTGCAGAGCCAGCACCCCTCTGAGTTTGTAGCCCAGTCTGGTCTCGAACTTACAGTGGTCTTCGTCTCAGCCTCCCAAGTACTGGGATTGCAGGATGCGCCTGGTTTACTTGCCATGCTTTAGATCTGGGGCTGTGAAAGACAGCAAGGTGAGTGGGTGCTCATCATCTATAGGTATGGCGCCAGCTGAGCTCGCCATTCCCCCCCAGCCACGACATCCGTGCCGCGGTCACAGTGCCTCTCTCCCAAAGTGCTTGTTCTTGTACTCTGTGCCCTTGTGCATGTTCTGGGCACTTCGGGGAGTTGGAGGTGGCGAGGAGGGAAAGACTCGGCACAAAACGAGGGCATCATTGTGCTCCAGTTTCTTCTTTTGAAAATTCTAGAAGCCAACTGTAAGAACAGTCCCTGAAACAGATTCACCACAAAAAGTTGCATGTATGCAGGCACGCACATGTATACACATGCACACGCACACGCACGCACACACACACACACCACCTCTTTTTGTTCTTGTACTGCAGAGTAGCAACCTCAGCTTGTATTTCAACAAGCATATTGGCCCTGTCAGTCCCTGAGACTCAAAAGTGAAGCTGAAATCCACCTCAGATGGATTATTTGTGTGCTGTAAGCAGGGAAGCAAGAAACCCAGAGAGGTTGCGCGGCAGCCCATCTGACACACACTCGCGGGCGGAGACGTGCAAGCTCCTGCCACGACTGATTTGTTAGCTCTGTATGTAAATGGAGCTGAAAGCTCATTTTCAAGCATGACCTGTGATAAGCAAATGCGTATAAATACACAATAAACCAAGATAACACAAGAATAACATCAATTAAAACAATTACGACAACTTCTAGCCATCACGAGGTATTGTTTCAGTTCCATCTTAAAACAGGAAAAGCTTCCAATTGTTCTTAAATCGGCTGGTAACTGATTCTACATTTGTGGAGCTGGACACAAAAGGGTCTTTGTCCCCATTTGGATGCATCTGGGACACGTGAGTCCCAGAGCCCAGGCAGGAAGCTATGTGTGGCCCTCTGTTGGGACGGGCAGGTTGCAGTGGAGCCTGCCAGGGGAACTCGCCTTTGCTTTCATTGTTGAAAGCACACATTTCATGTTTCCTTACCCGGGAGGAAGGATGTTTTTCACAAGCACCTTAAGCAGCTATAAAAGGCAGAGCCATGATTTATATTTTAGGGCTCTATTTGCACTCTTCTGTGGTGTAACTGAGCAGAATGCACGGCGACAGATGTAAATTTATGGAGGCAACTGACCTGTAGGAATGCTTGCTCCTAGGCATGAGGCCACTTTGGGCATGGATGCCCACTTAGCCTAGAGAGCCCAGGTTCACTGCCTGGAGCCAAGTGCTCTGTCTCCACGCAGGTGGCTTCTGTGTTGGGTCTCTGTGTGCATGCCCCTCTGACCAAGCACTTCCTTTGCACTGTTTCAGAGCTGGGGTGAATGCCTGCCGACAAAGTCCTGTGCTCCCAGGAGGGTGCGCCTCTCCTGCTGCCAGCCACTGCAGCAGTGGCCTCCGCACAGCTCTCACAACTGGACCTTATCAATCACTGCTCACATAGGAAGCAGTTTGCAGATCTGCCGTCCTCACCAGGCTGAGGGCCCAGGCAGAGAAGATCCCACTCTGGATCTTATGTGACCATCCATCTGTTGGCCCTAGAGTCCAGAGGGCAACTGCGCAGGAGTTGGCCAACAAGAGGAGACAGCGTGGCTTGCTCAGTCTCAGAATTTTAGGCCTCTTCTGTATATCATGGGTTACTGCTGCAAAGGAAGGAGGGGACCGCTCTGCATGGTAGCTGCTCCTTAGGGCCAGGGCCACTAGCTGCCCAGGCCACCACCACAAAGCCATCACTCACAAGGCTACTGTCTTTCAATCTGTAGTTGAGTGTCTTTTCTCCTTGGCTTGCTTTAAATCCCTCCCAGGAACAGAAAATGCATTTATGGAATCTGGATTCCAGAGCTGGTCTGCTTGCCTTGAATTCTCCATTGACTTCATTGCTGCAGCCTGATCAAAAGCTGTGGCATGGCTGACCTGAGCCACTGGTGCAGCTTGATGCCAACTGACAGTCTAGGAGTGGCACCCGCTGTCTGCTGTTAGGTCTCATCGGCTTCCTTCACTGAACCCTTGATTCATGCAAGGCCAGAAAACAAGGCACAAGCATGGTCTGTACGGCTTTGAGTCTGCTTCTTCAGTTGTCCAGCAATGGGCTGGGCCAGGCTGGCATGTGAAAGCTGCTGAGGATCCCTGAGTTCCTCTGTCTGCTCAGCTTCTGTGAATCGATTTCCTCTCCAAGAGCAAGGAGTGGCTTCAGAGCAGGGTGTCCTGAACAATGATCATTTTTAAAGGCCATGTTTTAGTCACTTTCTAGTTCCTGGAATACAATCCTTAACACCCACAACATAAAGAAGAGGTTGATTTGGGGTGACAGTTAGAGCCCATGGTCAGTTGGCTCCAAGGTAGAACCAGCATGGGCGAGGGGCCTGGTGGGGAAGAGCTGCTCCCATCACGGTTTCCAGGATGCAAAGAGAGAAGGAGGAGCCGGGGAAGGAGGTGTGTCTCCAGGCTGTGGCTCCAGGGGCCATTTCTCTCCAGCAGGCCCCACCTTCAGTAAGTCTGCTCTACTTGCCCCAAAAGCAAATCACCTCCAGAAGCCTCCTATGTATATGGAGCCTTTGGGGGGCAGGGGCTTTTCTCTGTGGGCACCAAAACAAGCAATAAGTACTCAAAACACTTTAACTGTGGCCACACAGCGGGGCCAGTTTAAAATGACCTCAGCCACCTTGAGGGGTCCTAGAAGATAACGCCGCTCCAGACTCAGTTCTCCTAGTCATGGAGATGAGTTTCCTGTGCAATGCCAGGGAAGAACTAAATTGATCTCTGTGATGTTGGCTCTTGCTGGGTTGACCTGAAAGGAAATCTCTGGCCATCAGCCATGTTGGTGTCAAGTTGTGTTTGGGGAACAATGGATGACATCATAGAAAAACAGTTTAACTAAAGGCAGGGTGGACAGAAGGTGAAGCTGGTGCAGAGGCTGAGCAAGGCTAAGGATAGCACCCTGATCCTGCTACAGTGTGGCCATGGACAGCCTGGCTCAGTTCCAGATTTTCATGGTGGACAGACAGACGCACACAGGTCCACCTGGCTGATAACCAGGATTTCTGGGTACCATACTCTGAGGGTCTTGCCAAAGGCCAGTTGCCAAAGACTATGGGAGCTTGTTTTACAGGGCTGAATCTCCAGTGCAGTTGGACACAGCCCTCATCTCTCCTGAGAGTCATGATGGAAGCTTGAAGGGCTGGGTATTGGAGCAAAGCTGAAAAGCAAGAATGTGAGATCGATTCTTGAAAACTTTTACCCAAAGAAGCCTGTTTCAGAGTTCAAAGAGGAACCAAAGCTCTTTGAAAGTTGTTCTTGGGATCACTGGGAAGTTTCTTTGCTGGCCACTAGATGAATAGCTGCAAAAATGAAAACAAAGGAAACTGGCTGAGATGTGCACAACTTCTGGTTGACTGGGATCAATACTCCTGCACAATGGGCTGGTGTCTGGAGAAGCAGATGGTACATGAGGGGGAGAAAGGTTCCCAGAGAAACCAACGGATGGAGGAGGGTAGACCAGTAGACTAGGAAAAGAGTAGCCCCCAAGAGAAGGTTCCTACCTCACGGTCACAGCCTCAGTCTGATCACACTGTGAGCTCAAAAGTGGAATTCAAGGCAGAAGATGGGCTGATTTTCAGTGAGGGTCTCAGGAACACCAGGAGCTGCCAGAGCAGGTCCTTGAAAACAAGACCACTGTGCACCAGGAGAACCAGAGCACAGAGAGGAGTGGCTGTGAGTGGGGAGAAACACTGCAGACATCCAAAGGAATTGCAGCTCAGCAGGGACAGCATCCTCTAAAAGCTTTTCAGCCACCAAGGTTTGCATCCAGCCAGGGGCTGCAGCTGGGAGCCTGGTGTGAAGACTGCTGTTTTCAGGGTGAAAACAGGACCCGGCTATGTGAACTTGAGCATGTGCTTGTGTTTTGCCACAAAGAAAAGCTCAAGAGTTCCTAGCATTGGAAAATGGAATGATGACATTGCTTTCTTCATGGAACTGTGAGGTTTAAGTGACATGATGTATGTGGAGTACTTTGCTCGGTGTCTGCACATAATAAATCATGAATAGATGTTAGTGAAAGTGAGAAGTGAATTGCATGGACTTAGTCATCATGCACTACATGTTTAGTCAGAAAGCCTGCAAGTAGCATGGGCACAGAAAGTATAAAGAAAGTTTGTCCTGATATTTAAGGGCAAGTACACAATCTGGATTTTGAATCTGAATCTGGAATTCAGATACCTCAGCATCTTTTGATCTGAATTATTCAGGGAACCAACTCAACTTTCTGCCTACTTCTATTTTGCTTGGAAATCACAAATGCCACAAACATTATGACCCTTTCATTACATAAATCATAGTACTTCTCTGGGGCCCAGTTTCTCATCTGTAAATAAGCTAGCTTGACAAATGATCTCCAAGTTAGCTTCCAAAATCTACCACGATTGTATTATTTGGTACCTGCCATTCTCCAGTGAATTAGTCAGAGGAAAAGAAACTTTCTATTATAATGTCAGTTGCAAGCTCCTAAACTTTACTCAAAACATTACATAAAATTGTAGTTTGACTTCAGTTAGAAATACGAAAGGAGGAACAAGAATGGTCTTAGTTACTGGTTGGATATTTTAGTGTGTTAAGTTTAAAAACGGCAAGACAGGAGGAGAGAAGAAGAGTTATCCTTAAAGGAACTTAAATAATTATGCTCACCTTTAAAGAGTTGTAATGTGAGCCTGGGTTTGACGCTCCTGAAAGAAACTAGTACAACAATGGAGCTCTGTACCTCAGTTATGTTGAAAGACAACTTTGGCCAGCTTGAAACAGGAGATACCCAGCCTGTGTAAAACACATAGATTCTAAGTTAAGTGCCTCTAAGTTAGTGTTAGTTCATGCCGTTATGAGATTTAATCATTTAAGTGATTCTAGAGAAATTAGAAAGGCTATATAAAATTACATGCATTGGATTATAATAGTGATGGTTTAAGAGTACGACTTGATTTTTTTTATATGTGTTTAGTATAGGGTCTACAGGATCTTACTACACAGAGCAGAACCGTAGTGATCCTCCTGTTTTCAGCCTCCCAAGCGCTGGGATTATAGGCACGCACCACCACACCTAGTTTCAGTCAATATCTCAGCCCTTCCCTGGTATGGCACAGCATACCCGGGATCAAACCCTGGCCCCTGTGTCTGCCTAAACAGGTGATTTAATCTACTAAACTAGGCTAGCAAGATGGCTCAGTAGAATAAGTGCTTGACTGGCAAGCTCAAGGGCCCGAGTTCAATCCCTGGTACTGCCAAAAAAAAAAAAAAAAAAAAGAATCTACTAAACTATCTGGCTGGCCTAACCCTTGATTTTAAACATAATAGTTGAACATTTTTAAGTACTATATTTTACCTTAAAGATCCTCTCATAGAAGAAAAAGAGGTAAATAAAAACTTTATCATGTAGTTAAATATTAGATGACTTAACAGAGAAATTGCAATGTGTTGAAGCTTAAAATGTGACTTGTCACTTTCATGCAGACAGCAGCTTGCTTTATTTCACCGCACCTTCCTTGCAGAGCATCGCAGAGTCAGGCGGACTGGGTCAAGCACACCTTAAACACAAAAAGCCAGCTCCCGCTCCACAGAGTCTGACCTTTGTGAGAAGAGGGCGAGCAAAAGGGGAGCCGGTGTAGGGAAACTGGTGCTGGTTGCATTTCAAAATCTCACAGAAATTCCAGTGTGATTTTGCAATACGGAGCTGGATCCAAACAACATAAGGCAAGCAAGTGCCCCGTTATTCTTCTATAGAGAGAAATGTTCTTTCGCGAGCTGTAAGTGGAGCTCCCCAGAAGAAGCTCATTCTCACTTACGGGGAACAAGGTGGGATCACAGCGAGATGGGCGATGCCCACCCAAGTCTGGCTTTCCAGCTTTGCAATAACAGCGTCTGACGTCTCCAAGCTGGGGGCGGGCAGGCCTGGCTGCCTCGTGCAGAGCACAGTGCTCCAGAAGATTCCTTGGGGTGGTCTGGGACCAGGGGCAAGGTGCCAGCCCCAGGGCAGTGTCTCGGTGTAGGAGAGAAGGGCTGGGCAGCTCAGTGGCAGTGTGTGTTGAGGCTCTGCATCAGATTTGCAACACTGAAAAAAAAAATCAGAACAGGAAAGAAGAAAGAACTTGTGACAGCACGGTCAGAACAGAATCCATAGCTCCAAGATCACTGGGAGGAAGTCAATGAAATAAGGCATTGTTTAGATTACAATAAATAAATAAATAAAATCGAAGGCAGAAGCAAATAAAATGAAAATGTCATAATAACAGAAAGGAATCAGAAATATCCCTTATGAAAATAGATAAAATGAACTTATGCTAATCAGCCCTATGTTAACATCAGATAGAGGACATTGAAACATCAGGTAACTAAATCAAGAGGGATTTTTTTCTTTTAAAAAATGAGAAGACAAAATAAAGATGCTCCTGCCTGTGAAAATTTATTCACAAAATTACAACTGAGATAAGATATTTGAAGCAATTTTGCGAGTTCTTAGTAGATCATAGGTCCAAAATTAATGAGGATGTATGATTTGAACCATCTAAGTTGGCAAATCACATGCGAAATCATATTACATGTTTCAAATGGACACGGATAATGCAAACATGACTATATTGGGTGCAAACAGTGTCAGGTTACCCAAATGCACATTTTTTCCACATATTCTCAGACAGCAGTGCAAAAGAACAAGGAGTTAATAGCAAAAATATGAACACATACTTGGAAAAACTTACCTTTCTTTATAAATGTAAAAATATGTGAACAATGTATGCTGGGTAGTGAAAAGCATAGTTATGAAATACTTAATAAATAGCTTTTTCATGTATTTATTTACTGCTTATATTTCCTTTTCTCACTTGTGTGTATTCATCTCAGATGCCCATTTTTGTATTAGGTTTTTAAATGTGTGTATGTGTATGTGTGTGTGGGGGGGTGTGAGGTCTGTTGTTTTTCTAATATTTTATGTTCCAGATATTAGTCCTTTGAAGAACAACTGGATAAAAATTTTTTCTCACTCTGTGGGTTGTCCTGTCACTCTGTTGGCAATTTCTTTGCTGTGCAAAAGCTTTTTAATAGTGTGAGATATCAGTTGTTAATTCCTTGTAGTGTTTCTCTTGCAACTGGGTTTTGTTCATAAAATCTTTGCCTATATTTTTGTCTTCAAGAGTTCTACCCATTTTCTCTCCCAGAAGATTTAGTGTTTCTGTTTTAATATTTAAATTTCTGATCCATTCATATCTTACATTAGTGCATGGTGATAGAAATGGTCTAGTTTTAGTTTTTGTCATTTGGAAAGTCAGTTTTTCCAGCACCATTTATTAAAGAGGCTGCCTTTCTTCTAGTAAACATGTTTTTAGATAAGGTGCATGCATGTATTTGAAGTGACTTCTGCATCTTCTAATCTGTTCAACATCATTGGTCCTTCAGAAGATGCAAATTAAAACAATACTGAGATTCTATCTCACTCCTGAAAGAACGGCTATCATCACGAAATCAACCAACAACAAGTGCTGTGAGGGAAAATAAGCCCTTCTCCTCTGCTGGTGGGAGTGTAGCCTGGGGCAGCCACTCTGGATACCATTGTGGAGCTTCCAGAAAAGCTAGGAATAGAGATTCCATTTGAGCCAGCTGTTGCAAACCTGGGTATCCCCTGCCCCAAATTAAAAGCATCATACTATAGCAACATATGTATATACATGCTTATATCAGTGCAGTTTGTAATAGCTACATCTTGGAAATAACACGAATGTCCATACACTGATGAATGGATAAAATGTTTTTCTTAAAAAAAATAGTAGAGTACTACTCAGACATAAAGAAGGATAAACTTGAGACATTTATAACTGAATGAATGCACCTTAAGACTATGCTCTAAGGTGAAGTAAATTGGAAACATATGTGTAAATATTCCATTGTTTCTGTGGTGTGAGAGGGTAAAACAGGAACCAAAATATATAATGAATATTGTAAAATAGGAGGCAATTGTTTAAAAAGAAAGAAATTAGGGGGCTGGGGAGATGGCTCAGTGGCATAAGTGCTTCCCTGACAAGTACAAGGGCCTGAGTTCAATCCCTGGTTCTGCAAATAAATAAATAAATAAATAAAATAAAAAGAAAGAAATTGGAGAGTAGTTGAAAAAGAAAAAAAATGAGAAAATAAAAGGATAAAAGGGAAACAAAGCTTTATAAATAAGGAAGGAAAGATGATGAAAGGGAAGGGAGGGGATGCGGAGAGCAGAGGAGCTAAGGTAGACCACAGCAGGCATAGGTGCCCTGGGAGGATTGTGACCATTATATGTGTCTAAATAGTAGCAACAAACTTAATTGAAATACTACTTAAGAAATGGATAAAATAAAACTTTATATATATGGAAACACATGGAATGTTGCCACAGTTCTTATTAGACAAAAATTTGTGGCATAAAATGCTTTGATACTAAAAAAGAACCAATTAATACAAATTTATTATGACATATGTATGCTGCATGCTTAGATAAAACAAATTAATAGAAACCAGAGGCTAAAGATAAATAAGCTACTAACAGGATAAATAGATCTGAGGAAACTATTAAAAGAGAAGTTCCAATTATAAATTCATCTCTTTAAGAAAATAAAAACATATATTATGAGAGTCAAGAGAAATTAAATTTATAAAAATATACTATACTATTATTTCAACAATTTTGGTATTTTTAACTAGTTAACTCAAGGTTTCGAATGGACTTCTTTGTATGTTCCATTTGTATACTTCACATTTTACTTCTGGAATGTTCTCTTCATGCATTTACTATGCTTGCTTACGCTAGGAGATAGAGTGCTTTTAAATAAGATGCCCAACACTGGGAGCAGTAGCACATGTGCCTGGAACCCCAGCGACTGGGAGGCGGAAAATAGAAGGACCATTATGAGCCCAGCCTGTTTAGTGAGACCCTGCACGAAATACATTTATAAAAAGGTGCCTAAGCAGCTTCTAGATTACATCTTCTATCATTCTTTTGTTCTCTATAAATATTTTGTCATTGTTTCACCTTGCTTATTATGGAATGATTGTCTAACGTTTTTCCCAAAATTTCACTGAAATCTAGTAAACTATTTGATTTTGGAAATATAACAATTTTTGAAAATATTCTTTTAATCAACAAGGTGGTATATCCCACTGTGGTTATTGTATTTTTATTTTATGCATTTGTTACAGGGTCTCACAATGTAGCTTGGAATCCTAGTGATCCTCCTGTTTTCAGCCTCCCGAGCAGGGGGGTTACAGCTTGCTTGGACTCAGTGGCCTGCCCGGTGCTCCCAGGGGTGATGGTGCTGTGGCATGCGGTACCTGGTCCCTGCACACCTGCCTAAGTAGGTGTTTAGTCCACTGAACCATCTTTCTGGCCTTCCCACTAGGTTTTCTTTAGCTGAACCGGGGATCGAACTCAGGCCCTTGTGCTCGCCAGGAAAGTGCTTATTCCAATGAGCAATCTCTCTTAAATTATTTTTTTGCCAACCACTAGGTTTTAAATTTTATTTTTTACTGACAAAGTTCTGAGGGTTTCCTTTTTAAATAAATATATTAATGTGTTTATTTTTAGGAATTTTATTTTATGTTTTTCCTCTTAAATTTATATTTTTACTAAAAATTTGACTTTGAACCATATATTTCTTTGAACCAGGGATTGAACACAGGTACTTGTGTTATCCTCTGGGCCATCTCCCCAGCCCCTGAACCACATATTTATATTATACTTAGTCACAGACTGAAATATATTATCAATGCATAAAATTTTAATTTCTTCATTGTTTTTCTAGGAAATAAAATTATTTGAATAAATGAATAAAAAATAAATGTCTATTCTATGGAAGGTAGGACCTCTTTTGCTATTTTGTGCCTTACTGCACTAACTAGAAGCTGCAGAAATGTAAACGACAGCAGCAAGAGCCTTCACAGCCTCTGCGTTCCAGTGCAGGTCTCCATCCGCAAGCTTTGTTGCGTGGACATGTGTGATTATAATTGTTTAAATAATGCCACTTGCTAAGGATTGTGACATTCTAATTTTGTTTTGCTAAGACATGTTTTGCAAACAAACAGTGGAGGAACATGTAAGAAAACTATACAAAGGGTCACAGCCAAAAAACATTATCAACAAATCAGGATGGAATTTGGAGAAAAGTACAGATCTTCCACAGGAAAATAGAAGAGTGAAAACTGAGACACCAAACAGAAAACAGTAATTTACTTTCAGACATAAGCCTCATTTACTTAAAAGTAAATGGTCTAAATACCCATTAAGAAACAGAATAGACTTTAAGAATTCTCCAACCATATACTGTCTGTAAGAAACTCACTTCATGAGTTGATGTTAATGGCAGTCAACAAATAAAGGAATGATTATTATTCAATCCTGAAAACAAAAAGAAATGCACTACAAATGCACACAATTGTATTTGCAACAGGATTGAAAAGGTATGCCAGCAACAACTTAAACAGTGGGGATGACTGTGTTAGTGTGAGACCACTTCAGAGTAAAGGGAAATTTCCCAACAATAAGTGGGATAACCCCAGAGAAAGCAAAATCATGCGAAATGTGTACATGCTGGTTACGCGAAGCCTTGAAGTATGTGAGTAAGCCCGAGAGAACTGAAAAGGAAATGGATAAGGTCAGTTCCAGTTGCATTTGTCAGTGGCCCACTCTCATTAATTGCTAGATGTGCAACATGAGAAATTAGCCAGGATCTAGACAGGAACGAGCAGCACAGTGAATCAGAAGTAACGCAAAACAAAGTTGGCCACTTAAAAAGTAAAGCCACACACAGCACACGCTCTAAAGAGTCTACAGTCCTCCAGACAACTGGAAATTGAACAAGAGGCTTCTCTATGTGCCAGTAGTGAAAGAAAAAGCATGGAAGGATATTAAGAAAAGAATACAATGTATGAAAATATTTTTTATTTTGGGGTATTGATACAGCATTAGATACATGCAGGAAACAAAATACACAGAAAACAAAAACAAAAGGAATAGCACCCATATGAACAGAGGCCAATGAAAGTGGAATGGGAAATGGTGAAAGAAACAGTGAAGTAAGATATGGCTGCTTGTGGGGTAAATTTTTCAAAAAATGACAGAGATAGAAGAGGAGAAGCTGGTTGCTGCTGATGTCAGGCATGGTGGCAGGGACACTGGGACAGAGTCTGCACATTCTGAGGACAGAGGGAGCAGCTCTGGCACTTGATACTCATAAGGACCGTAACACAGATGAAATCAGAAGGAGCAGAAAATCAACTGTGATGAAGCAGACAAGTTGAACCATCATAAACCTTTAAAGAATTATATTTGTGAATAAAAAAAATTCCTCAAAATAGAAATCTCAGCCCTAGACAGTTTCGCTGTAATATCCAATGAAAGTTTAAGGAAGGGATATCAATTCTTCACAATATTTAAAGATGACAAAATAGGACAGATCACAGCTCTACCTACTTCATGAAATTTGTATCAATACCTGATAGTAATAGCAGTAAAATGAAAAGAAGACCAGAACGTTACAGACTCTCATCTGTAACCCTTAACAAAACATCAGATCAAATTGAGAAAGTAGAAAAGAAGTGTACACCATGACCAAGTGGGATTTCTTCCAGATGTGCAAAGCTAGCTCAGCATTCAAAAATCAATCAATGTAATTCACCATATCAACAAGCTAAACAGAAAAATTATATGGTTATATCAATTAGTGATGAGAAATCACTCAACAAATTCCAATGCTATTCATGATTAAAACTCACCCAAAAATAGGAACAGAAGGGGAATTTATTCAATTAGATTAACAAGAGAGTCCTATACACACAACCTATAGCTGTCATGATTCCTAATGGTGAAAGATTGGACTCTTCCACCTAAGATCAAGGACAGGAAAAGTGTGATCTTGCCTGGCTCCTTCTTGGCACACTAATAGAAATTCTATCAGTGCAAGAAGAAATAAACACCATTCATATCACAAAAGAAAAGAGTTGCTGCTGTCCCTACGTCTAGGTAACATTATTTTCTATGTAGGAAGTCCCAAAGAATTACAATAGTTTTTGAATAATAAACAAGATCTGCAAGGTTGTAAAATACCAGTTCAACACATGTCAGGCATAATTTTGCAAACTAATGATTAAGAATCAATGTTAAGAGCATAATGTAATGTCTACAGCTATGAAGAAATGAAGTACTTGCATATCTTTAAAATTATCTGTATAGGATCTTAATGCTGACCATTGACAATCAAATGAAACAATAAATAATGTTTACTGATTATCAAAGTTGACAGAGAAAATACATCAGTTCTCCCAAAGTTGTTCCACGGGCCTGAAGCAACTCCTGCTAAACTTCAGCAATGTTTTCCACAAGTGTCTATAGCTTTAATTTATGTAAGAAAACAGAATTGTAAGATAGATAAAGATAATACTTTAGAAGAATAAAACAAGAGAATACTGCAAGCTTTATTTAAGGCAGCTGTGTGGTGGAGTGTTTCAGTATAACAGTAGATTAGAATATGGGCCTCACAAATAGGGACACATATTCATGCACCTGATATTTGACAAATGCACAAAAGCAACTCAATAATGGTTTGGGAAGAATTGGACATCCATGTACCATAAAAATGAACCTGTACCCATCTCTTCGGTTTGGACCTTATAAAATTCACTCAATATAACTCAGCAGTTTGAAGACATTCACAAAACATCTGTTCAAAAAAAAAAATAAAATCTTCAGGATTTAGGGCAATCAAGGAGTTCTTGGATATGACATCAAAAGCACAATTTATAAAGGGAAAAATTGATAAATTAGACTACATCAAAATAACACTTTTGCTCTGCAGAAACCCTGTTAAGGAGATGAAAAGACAAGCTACAGACTGGTAGGAAATATTTGCAAACAAACAATCCAATTAGAACATGGGCAAAAGATATGAGTAGACATTTCACCGAAGAGGATACACAGATGGTGAATAAGCACATGAAAAGATGTTCAATATCATTAGCCATTAGGGAAATGCAAATGAAAAGTACAAGGAGATCGTATTGCACACCTAGAAGAATGGTTAAAATGAAAAAAAAAGTGATATCGCCAAATGCCAGTGCAGAGGCAGAGAAACTGAAGCACTTACACATCGCTGCGCAAGCATAAAATGAAAATGAGTGAGGTGGTTGATTAGAAAGCTAAACACATGCAGACCATATGACCCAGAAGTTGCACTGTCTTTTTTTTTTTTTAAACATTTGGACAATAAAAACCTATGTTCACAGAAAAAACTTACTCTCAAGCTCTTATAGCAGCTTAATTCATAATAAAACCAAACCACACACCATCTCTAATTCTGCAACTGGTGAATTGTTGTAACTCTGGTACATCCATGCGGTGGAATATAATTCAGCAATAGAAAGGAACAAGTTATCAATACAGACAATAGCCTGCGCTGTTCTACGAGAATGATGCTTAGTTTAACAAAGAAGGCCAGTGTCAGACAGGGTGCATATTTTCTATTCTATGAATATGATCTTCTCTTGAAAATGAAAGGAGAAGGTTTGCAGAAATGAAGAATGGGTTAATGGCAGTGGCCTTCGGTGTTGCCTCCATGGTTCCTAGGATTCTGCAGCTCCCCTGAAGGGGAGGTGGGCAAATCTACACCAGGAGCCAAGCTGTAGCTGCAGTTGCTTGTGTACAAATTGCAGAAAGGTATAGAGACCTCGTGGTGTAAGTGCTTTCCTTGTACTGTGGTTATGAAAAGTATTACGCTGGGAAAAGAAGGTGCATCATTTCTGTATCATCATTCCATATCAATTCCCACATTTGTGTGTGAAAAATGCAGTGATCTCAAAATATGAAAAGTTACAAAACAGATTCTTGTGGACTCTTGTGGTAATCATAGGGCTTTTCTATATTAATTTAATATGAATATATTTCCTATCATGAAGCACTCGTGTGTATTCTAGAATAAGGTTCTATTGGATGTGACACATTCATTTTTATCTTAGTATTAGATTTGATCTTCCTTTAAGACAGATTGCCTATATGTGTGTGCTCACTAGAGATTAATGCACTGTTTTGTTTTTGGGTGTTTCACTAGCTTCGCAGAGATAGCCAGGAGGCTTTCCATCTTTTCTATGCTTGATTTCAGTTTATGCACCATGGAGCTTCGCTTCATTTGCTGGGAGAATTCACCACTGGTATCATGGATAATAATATCTCCACTCTTTCATGGAGGTAATTCTCTGAAACCAATTCCAGTTTTTCCATGTTATTTTTTCTATTCAGTTTTCCAACTTTGTTAGTCAACTTTGTCACATTACATTTTCTTAGATTTTTCAATATTTCCAAACTTATCAGCATTGACTAATATTCAATTTTTCTATTTTCTTATTTCTGTGATATTTCATGTCTCATTTGCATATCACCCTATCAAGAATATATGTATTCTCATGTTTTCAATTTTAGTTTTTCCATGTGACATTTAAAATCAACTGAAACCATTTTGGTGTGTGGAATCTTATAGGGTTGTTGATTATAATAACATGTTAGTGATTTCTCTGTGTCTGTCACTCTGTTTCTTCATAGATGGAAGATAGGTAGGTAGGTAGGTAGATAGATAGATAGATAGATAGATAGATAGATAGATAGATAGATATCTCACTCTTTATTACAATGAAGCCTAGTTAGATTAAGACATGGATTGAACAAATGCAGAAGAAAGTTAAAGTCCTTGGAGAAATGTTATTCTTTTGACATCCAGTTGAAATAGGCTTTTCTAAGTATTTTCAATCAAAACAGAGTATTTATTTATTTATCTTTTTGTGGTACCAGGGATCGAACTCAGAACCATGCACTAGCCAGGCAAGCACTTATTTCACTGAGCTATATCTTACGGGCCCAAAACAGAGTTTTTAAATTCTATATATCAAAACATTGTAACGACAAGTAATGTTACAAAAATTAAATACCTGTATCTCGCAAAGTAAATGTTGAACTGTATATCTCACCATCTGGAAGAATTATCAGTTCCAAATGTAAAACACAAAATCTAAAAATACAAATTTTAAGGAGGCATAAGAGAAAAAGCATGTCTTCCTTAACTTAGATTTCCTAGATATAACAGTAAAATCAGTACCATAAAAGAGAAGAAAATCTGAGAACTTGGAGTTGATCAAAGTTAAAACCTTCCTTTCTCTAAAAGAGATAGAAGAAATAAAAACAAGCCACAGAATACAGAATATATTTTAAAAACACATATCTGAAAGAAAGTACCTTTATTAAAAAGATAAAAGGCCCGCCCAGCCCCAGAGACCAGCCGGAGACAGCGCGGCCCACTCCAGCAGTCTACTCGATTCTGCCCATGCCACCCAGCCAGAAACCTGCCTGAGACAGCAGCTGACTCCAGCAGCCTCCTGGATCCCTCCCCAAGCTCTCATAGTGAGTGGGAATTTGCATGACTCACCAGGCTTCCCAGAT
>PVKA01003533.1:71179-108960 GCA_004027165.1 Ctenomys sociabilis
GACTCCCTGGGCATCAAAGTTCAGTGAGTGTAGAACTCCAGGCCCGCAAGGCTGGAGAGACATTTCCCAGGGATTCCCTGCCCCCCCCATCCCCTGTGGCCCGGTGAGAGCTCCAAGCCCACCGTGCCAGAGAAACATTTCCAGGTGATTGCCGATCCCACCCCACAGCCCCAGACCCAGTGCAGGGCAGCCTGGAGTGAGAACTCCAAGCCTGCCACGCTGGAGGGACATTTCTCAGCAATCCTCGGTCCCACGCTATGGACCGAAACCTAGCACCGCCTGGCCTGTGAGTGAGGGCTTCAGGCCTGCTGCACCGGAGGGACCTTTCCCAGCCTTCTCGGGTTCCAGCCTGTAGACCCGGACCCAGCACAGCCTGGCAGACCCAGTACAACCTACTCAGTGAATAAGATCATCCACTATCCTTTTGTGAGCCCAGAAGACCCACCAAAACTCAGGCCCATCCACCTAGAGAGCGACCTGCCTGACACAGGAGGGCCCCAAAGTCAGCTAAGACGGGGAAGTTTCAGTACTTGCTCTGCATCCCAGTTCGGTTCATGCTCGCCTGAACAGGGAACCAACAGAGGGGAACCAAAAGAGCTGCAGCAAAAAAGGAACTGAACACAACAGCTAGATCCAGGGTAGGCATACCTGGATAATCTCAAATTTAATAGACTGGCACCCGAATCTCAAAACAAGCTAAGGTTATAGCTGCACCAAAGCTCTACACCAAAGGTCAAAGGTCAGTGCTATACAAAATGACAAAGACAAGGGGAAAAATGCAATCCCAGACCTTGAGTCCACCAGTAAGGGCAGAGGACACTAGCTCAGCTGCAGTGAATGAATTAACAGATACAGCAGCAAAGGAACAACAGCAGAAAGCTATAGAGGAAATAAAAAGATAAAATATTTTATTCATTTTAATGAGAGAAAAGATAAAATAGCAATGAAACAGTTTCAGAAAGGGTTAGTAGGACAGTTACAATAATTAATACATTGCATATAGTCTTCATAGCAGTTATTCAGACAACAAGATGCAGACATGATATTTTGTCTAAACAGTATTAGTATAAACCTTTCTTCTCATTGAACTATGAGAAAGTAGCTATATATCTATCCCAACTATCTTGTATATACATATTTTTTTTCCACAATATAACAGTCCTTTATTCATATCTCCCCTTTTGGCTTTGTTTTTCCGAAATTGGTGTTCCATTGCTGTTAGAGAAGCTGCATTTGCTGACGCCTTTAAAGGACCTTCTCATACTTGATGCCAGTCCAAAGATTGTAGGTACTTAAATTCAGCAAAATAACCCAATATAGTCCAATAGTCCATAACAGTAGCGGGTTATTGGCACAACTGGAAGCTGTCCAAAGTTGTTGACTTGAGTCTTTCACAGCTCAGCATATCAGTATAGCTTTGTGGGGCTGGGGAGATGGCTCAGTGGAATAGGCACTTCCCTGGCAAGCACAAGGGCCTGAGTTCAATCCCGAGTTCCACCCCCCAAAAATATATAGCTTTACTTTTTATACCTTGTGGTTACACTTTTCTGCTGGATGGAAGACACTTTACTATAGGGACCTATAGATATCAAATAAGCAGGCAAAAGAATTCCGACATCATTAATGATTATGGAATAAAAATTAAAACCACAGCCCACATGTTGGCACTGTTAGACTTCATAAGCTTGGTCATTCTGAGTGTTCAAGATGTGACCGAGATAGAACTGTCATGGTCTGCTGAAAGGGGTAAGATGTCATAATTATTTCAAAAATATTTGGTCCTTCTCATTAAAGAGGGTGACAGCCCCTTGTCACCTGGTCAGTATCTTGCTGCTTTCACCCTCACAGGCTCCGCCAAGAGCCACACACAGCACTGTGATGGCCAAGTGCATAGTTATTTGTGAAACAAAATGACACTAAGCAGGAAACCCAAACACTCACAAAGTACTTCACGAGTAAGCAGGCATTGGGTACTGACACAAGGGAGCACAGTGCCGCTCCGCAATAGAAAGTAAGAAACTCCTGGTATATGTACACCTGTGAATGATTTCCAGATAGTTCATAAATTATCATTTTATGTGTACATTTAAATAGTTGCTGATAGCTGATGGGCTGACTATCTGCCTTTCCCCAGACTTAAATTCCTATGTGAATAAAATGAATCTGCCCAAGCAGGAGTCAGTTTTGCAAGACTTTGTAGTCCAGATGTGCCTCCTTCTTATCAGATCTTGTTGGATTCCTTTTCCCGATACTGCTCCATTTCTCTGAATTAGATTTTTCCTTCTGTTCAGCTTATACCAACACCCCCAAATTTATCTGTCCTTGGACAACAATACTTTTTAAATTTTAGCAAAAAATGCCCTCTTAGTTTCAATATCCTCCTTCAAAATAATTCATGTTCAACATCTCCTCTTCTGAAGCAACTTCCTGTGCATCTATTGAGGTGCAGCTCTTTTTCATTTTGGATTCAGTACAAGGTCTACAGGGTCTGTGGGATCTCACTCTGTAGACTGGACTGGTAGTGATCCACCTGTGTTCAGCCTCCCAAGTGCTGGGATTACAGGGGTGCACCGCCACGCCTAGTCTCGGTCACCATCTCAGCGTGCCCCCTGGACCATCAACCAATGCTAAAGACCAAATACCCAGAAACTCCTTCCCGAGTGGATATACTGCACCAGGAAATAGAGCACACCTCACCTGGGAGAACACAGAAGCCATACGAGGCATGGCCAGAGGATAACGTGAGCTGTCACATCCTGAAATTCGATTGTAACAACTCACGGCAGGTGGTCGTTTGCACCGCTCAGTGTTCTCCTCCCTCCCTCAGGCACGTGCGCCCCACCATTCTTGCCACTGACCAGAAAAGTATTGATGCATTCCTTTGTGCGTGTACTTGGTTCTGGCTGCCTGGACATCCTGAACCATTTCAACACCACTCATGGTTGCTCGGGCCTTGGGGAAGAGGCAGTCCCCACGGTGCTAGGTCTAGGGATTAGCATGGAAGGGATGCACTGCAGCGGTCTCTGACAAAAACTTTCATAAACCACCGATCAACAGTGGATGATTAAAGCATACAGTGAATGTTGAAATTTTAAAAAGGTGTTAGATTAAAACACATCATGCTGTGAACCTCCCCCAAATATTTTCCCTGTCTTTGGACCACTGTCTGACTCCATCATTGTTGGCAATGTCTTTTACTATAATCAATTTAAAAAAAATTCACTGTATACTTGATCACATCCCCTAATTAAAAAACAGGATGAAGATTCTAATAATTACATTAGTACTGGACATTCTACCATTGTCTCTGCCCTGTCCTCTCTAGGGTGGTCTCTGGTTGAGCTCTGGCCAGGACTCTAAGGGCTCTAGGCTGGAGCATGGTGGGCCACACAACCCATCTGTCTTTCTGACACAGATTTCAGAAAGCAAGATGGGATTTAATGAAGACTCTTTTGAGCACAAGGATGAGCTCCAGAGTGAAACTGTTCAGGTACCATAAACAAACAATGGAAAAACGTCTTAAGCAAACTGGGTGGACAGAGCTGAGCTTCCAGTGTAGAACTTGAAGTACACGCACATCGTCACCTGACCCTGAGACTGAAATGCAGACAGTTCCAGAAAACCTTTTGGATTCTTCTCCACTTACGAGCACCACTAAGGAAGGCTTATGTCACCAATAAAAAGTTTTAGCCTAAAGAAACCAGTGAAATGCAAAAGAGAATGAAAAATCATGCAAATAAAAGCAATGAGCCACGAAAGAACAATAATGGGAAGAGGAGAGCAGATCGCAGAACTCGTCACGAGCAGCAGCAGCAAAGCCAGGCGGTACCTGCGGAGGCTGAGCGCCAGACGGCAGTGGTGAATCGGGAGCCAGGCACTCATGTTTGATGGATTTTCAGAATGGAGACAAATGAGTCGGTCTTTCAGGCAGTGTGTTCTTTTCTGTTGTCATTTAAGAATTCTTTGTAAATTCAATGTTAATATATATTATCTTACATGTTCTTCTAAAATGTTTAGTTTTGTATTTTAAGCACTCTTCTATCTGATGCAGATAATGTGAGTTGTCCTCACACCGCTTATTGACAAGTCTATTTCTTTCCTTCTTTTGTATCTCAGCTCTGCTATTGCTGCTCTATACTGAGTGTGTGTGTGTGTGTGTGTGTGTGTGTGTGTAGATCATTATCTCTCATCAGCTACAAAATAAAAATAGATTAAAGCCTTAAATGAGAGGCCTGAAATGATATAAAACCTGTAAGAAAACCAGGGAAATGTTTCAAGACTTTGGAATGTGCAAGGATTTGGGAAAAAGGGCCACTGGAAAGAAAAGCAACAATAAACAAAATTATGTCAAACTAAAATGTTTGTGCTCAGGGCTGGGGAAATAGTCCAGTGGTCTAAGCACCTGCCTGGCAAGTATAAGGACCAGGATTTAATCTCCAGTACTGCATGTCATATTGGCCCTGGAATCCCAGGTGTGCTGTGCCAGCCACTGAAACTGGGATTACACACCTGTAATCCCGGCTCTGGGGAGGCTGAGACCGAAGGGTCACTGAGTCTGAGCTGGATAGTGAGAACCTGTATCAAACAAACAAATAAGTATTTAAAAATTGTTTCTATTCAATAAAGGAACCAATCAACGCAATACAGAGGTAATCTATATAATGGCTTTTTAATGTATTTAGTACAAGATCTACAAGTGTCTTACTTTGCAGGTTGGACTCATAGTGATTCTCCTGTTTTCAGCTTCCCAAGTGCTGGGATTACAGGCAGGCACCACCACACCCATCTCAGTTACCTTCCAGCATGCCCTGGGGGCGGGACTGGCATGGCACCCTTGGGATAGACCCTTCATCCCTGGATCTGCCTAAACAGGTGCTTCAGTCTGCTGATCTAGCCGGCTGGCCCAATAATCTATATAATGGGAGAAAATATTTACAAACTATGCCTGTCATAAAGGATAAATATTTAGAATGTATAAAGAACTCTACAACAGAAAGTTCAATGTACTGGGACCTACAGAATTGCAAGTCTGATCCCAGCCTGGGCAACTTAGAAACCTAGAAATATCCTGTCTCAAGATTGAAAATGAAAGGGCTGGGAATGCAGCTAACGGTGAAAGCCTTGGATTTAATCAGTGGTATCACAAAGAAAATAAAAAAGCAAAGCAAATATCTCAAATAACCTGAAGAGATTAAAAATAGAGCTTCTGTGTGACCCAACAATTCTGCTTCTTGGGACTATCCTCAAATGAAATAAAAGCAGTATGTCAGAGAGATAACTGCACTTCATTGCTCGGGCATCAACATTCATCAGAGCTGAGTCTTCATCAGCTGACAGACAGGTTAAAAATGTGATACAGAAACATCAGTGGAATATTATTTGACCTTGAAAATGAATGCTACATCATCATTCATGGTAACATGGGCGGAGCAAGACATCACCATGTGACGTAACCCAGGCACATACATACAGGTATCTATGACCTCTTTCACATCTGAAATAGGGGAGAAACGTGAATTGTACAGTAGTTGAATGCCAAGCGGCTGCCAGCGGGGAGGAAGAGGCATGGAGAGGCTGACCAATGGGCTCGGAGTCCTGGTCAGTGAGGAGAGACTCCGGGCGCGGCTGTGCAGTGCAGGTGACGGCGGTGGCGCTTGGATGTGTCACAGAGCTGTAAGAACGAAGTTTCCAGGTCTTCACCATGAAAATGAGGACGTGTTCGAGGAGCTGGCAATATGGACCTGACGGGCGCTGTGCGGGGAGGGTGCGCATTCAGTGGCCCTGGAGCACTCACAAATAGGTACAATTTTATGTGTTTGTTCACAGCTTAAAATAAATTTGATGTTAATAATTTAAAAATAAAATTAAAATATGTACGTATTTAAATTCATAAGTCAACTTTAAATGTGCCATAGAATCAGAAACATTAGCATCCATAATATATGAGCACTGTCTTCAAACATGGCTTTACCAGCAGAAGGGGCGTAAAGGAGAATGTGTGCAAAGTCTCAGGGAGGCGGAGGTGGTGGGGAGCTTTTGGGCAGGAGCAGGTCTGGAGAGATCAAAATTCACTCCATGTTGGCTGTGCACGGAGTGCAGCCTGCAAGAAGGAGCTATGACATACCATGAATCAGCCAAGGTGGGGATGGAGCGCCTGCTTTGTCAGGTGGCTGTGCGCAGAATTAGCACCCGGGACACCTTGTTCATCTAATAAGAGTGCCGTGTGTACAGTTGCCGGACACACGCGTCCACCACCATTCTCTATTTTAGAGATGGAGAAGCTGAGGCACAGGAAGCTGAGAAGCGGGTCTAGGTTCCCACAGCCGGCGAGCAGCAGCACCTGGCCTGTGCCTCTGAGCTCTGGCTCAGGGCTCTCGGGTTTGACTGTGCTCTCCTGAACATCCCATTCAGAGAGAGACTCACGTGCGCAGCAGCCCCCTTTTATTTGCAACTTTGCTTTCTGCAATGTCAGTGCAGGACATCGCATCATTTTCATGGTGAAAGCCTGGAAACTTGGTTCTTACGGCTCTGTGACACATCACCTGTGCTGTGCAGCTGCGCCCGGAGCCTCTCCTTGCTGACCAGGACTCACCGGCAACCATGCTCTGGGAAATGCCATCCTCTGGCACGCCAAGTAGTGTGACAACATCTCACCCCACCAAATCATTCCTTGGTTCAGTGTATCCACGTGGTATACACTGCCCACCTCGTAGTCACTCCACAGCTGTCCTGGACATCAGAATGGCTACCACAGCACTGTATTACATGCATTACAGAATCTTCATTTTATTTCAAAAATACCCCAAATCACAAGGGAGTGGTGCTGACCATGATCTTGGTAGAATTATTTTACTATCAGTTATTACTGTTGATCTCTCACCACACCTAATACAGAAGTTAAACTGCCCCAGAGGTATATTATATGCATTTAGGAAATAACAGAATGTAAATAGAATTCAGTATCAATCCTAGTCTCAGGTATTTGCTAAAGAACTTGGAATGGATTTCCCCATTAGTAAACTGAAACTCCTATGTAAATGTATAGATAAATGTACACATTGACACATACACACTGACCTATAAACATAATATCATGATTATAATTAGGATTGTTTTAAAATTAGAGATTCTAGAAATTTCCTTTTGAAAATGCTGTGCATTTTTAATTTACAAAATGACTCTTCTGAAGTGATTTTAGAGTTATACTCTAAAGACATCTCTCAAGAAACAGTAATCTCTCTCTTTCTCCCTCTAATAAGAATCAATAGAAGAGTTTAGTTTTTAATAATAGATTTGCCTTTCATCACGAAAGTTGGTCATCTACCTCAAGAGTTAAAATAGAACCAGTTCTCACCTTACTAAAATTCAGAGACCAGACTTTTGCCTTCCCTCTTCAAACTTATAAACATGTTCGTGTAGAGGAAAGTGCCCATGTGAGTCAGACAGAGTCCAGGAGGCAAGGGTGGAAGGTCAGGCCCTCCATCTGGCCTCCCCTCCAGAGACAAATGTCCTCATGGGCTCTGACTTCCTCTCCCTCTGGCTTTAGAGCCTGGGAAATAGTTGTGGCTCTTTGGCCAGATTTTAAACACAAATTATGGACATCAATTGCTAGACTGTGCAGGTTTTTGGCTGGCTGTAGTGTTGATTATGATTTGCATGTGCGTGTGCGTGTGTGTGTGTGTGTGTGTGTGTGTAATGTGGTCTCTGGAAGGTATGGGACATATCCAGAGCAGCCTTTGCCCTGCATAAACCTTGCTGCTTTGTCTTTACCCAAGCTGACTGGAAGGCAAGGCCTGGTACCTGCCCCCTTGTGTCATACACAGGTCCTGGGCCCAGCTGGTGGGATCAGGGCCTGTAACACACACCCACCCCTACGCCCCCCACACGTGCGCACACGCACACACACACACTGCTTCTGCTCTGTAGATGAGAAGGGGAGCAGGGAGAAGAGAAACCCGAGCTCTATTTATGGCTCTTTCTGGGCACAGCTTTCTCTTCCCTGATACCTCCATCTCCTGGCCAGGGCACATACTGGGCCATCCAGAGAGCTGGGGATGTTGGGGCATTCTTTTGGTATACAGGGACAGGCGGGATGTGGACCATCATTTTCTGTCCTTTCCTACACTCTTTTCCCCAAGGGAGTGAAAGGGAGGTGAAAATTGTGACATAGCACAGAGGTTCTGAGACAGAGAGGCCCTGATTTGTGATCTGTTCTCTTACAGCTATGTAGAGCAGCTTTAGTTTTCTCATCTGAAAAATAAGGACAACAGCCAGAGCCTCAAAACATCGTGGGGCACATTAATTGGGAAGACACGTGTCAGGTGTCCGTCATGTAGCAAGCTCGCCATAGTAACAGCCACTGTGGGAGCCATAATCGCCAGAATTCCCTCTCCATGATAATGGGGAGCATTCTGAGAAACCATTCCCTTACTTAATGATCTATGCTGGGTCTCAAAATATAATGTCATTAAACTCTATCATGTGATTAAAGGAAAGCCTGGGCAGCACCGAGGCACCCAGGTCAGTATTCTGCCAATAATTCTGCCATTTAAGCGTAGTGATTTTGCTAAAGTCACCCAGAACACTCCTAGCAAGAGAGGCCAGGCGTAAGAGAGGTACGAGCAAAAAGGCAGCACTCAGTTTTAAGTTCAGTTCAGCATTAGGATGAACAATTACAATGTGTGTTTTCTGAGCCACTGCTATTTCTTGTACCTCCTGCCTTTTTCCCCAGCTTCCTGGAAGGTGGGGATGGCAAAAGAAGAAATGTTTATGGGGAAGAAGCAACAGAAAGAGCCAAAAGAATAAATTACCCCTCGATAAGCCAGCTCCTTGGTCACACAGTGTTCAGCGTTTTCAGGGAGCTTGCTACTCAAGGGTTAATTCATTGAGCAAAGCTGGGACCTTCAGCAGTCCAGGCAGACTTCAAAATCATGCAGCAAAACGGAGGCAGAGAAGGACAGGGAGATGTGACATTGGGGAGTGGCTCCCATTTTTGTCTTAAAAGTACAAGAAGAGAGATTTCTGCAGCTTGTTTGAAGAGCCAGCACTTTTAGCGCTCTGCCAGGAAGCAGAGCCCAGACTGACAGGCCTGACATGGCCCTCCTTCCCTGCGCCCTTGCGGGGTGGGAGCCCTGGGGATGTGGGCTGAGGGGAGACAGTGGAGCCTCAGATGCCTGTGCTTTCGCTTTGCCCTGTGTCCCTTCCCTAAGAAACAAGCAGGAACTGCAGCCGGCAGCAGGCAACTGTCTTGTTAGGGCCCTGCACTGTCTGCTCAGCTGTGACTCTGGCTGAAATGTGAAAGTAGCATTTTATCAAAAGGCCCTTTGGCTTTGGAGTCCATGGAGTTTTAACTCTGGAAAGCAATAAAAACAAGGAGGAAAAAAAGTGAAAATTCCTCCCGCCACCCATGGTTCGTGTGCCTCTGGAGAGTATTTTTCATGCAAAGAACTTTTCATTTTTCTGCCTAGCAGAGTGTATGTGTGTGTGTGTGTGTGTGTGTGTGTGTTTGAACTGAAACTCATTTCATAAAAGCAAAGGTGTATATAGAAAATGAAACCGAGCATCTGTGAAAGGCTAGGTCCCAGAGCGATGGGACGCTGCTCTCCCTGCAGATTGTACGGGGCTGCCTGCCCGTGTCCATGTGGCCAGTGGGAAGGGGGCCGGCGTCCCGGCTGCTTCCTGTGTCACTCCTTCTTGTCACAAAAGCTGGACAGCTTCTACAGAGGATGGCGTGGGATTTTCCAAAACTCACAGCTGCCCAGGAACTTAAGGCTTCTGTTATTCTTAAATGTGGATTCATTTGGAAAAGCATATTATCTGAAACTTTCCTACTGAACAGGACTTCAAGCAGTCCTTTCACAAGTTGAAAATAATGAAGGCTCAGAATCAGCAGCATCAGCCCTGGGAGGAAAGGCTTTGCTAGGGAGAAAGCATTTTGCGAATAGTCACCATTGCAAATCCCAGAAATGTACAGCCTGAATTCCACCCTATGTGAAATCATGATATTGTCAAAAACTGGTGACTGAAAAACATCACACTCAAGTGACTGATTGAGCAGTGTCGGTACTTTTCTCCCTGCTGTCATCAAATCTCTAACATGCTCCTTTAAGAGGTGGAAAGAGACTCTTTCCTAGGCAAAGACAGGCTTGCAGAGGCACAAGGAGGAAAAGGCCCACTGCCGCATCCACAGCACGTGCGCAGACCCGCGCGAGGCGGAGAGGCCTGGCAGGCCCACCCGGAGCACCACCTCTCCTCCGCACTCTGTGCGCTTTCACTTTCTTTTTGATTTCTCACCTGCAGCATTCACCGCAGCAAAAGCCACCACGGCAGGATGCGGCTCTGGCTTTTTTTTCAACTCTGACGTCAAAGCACATTATCATTTCTCACTTTTAATTTTTTCCCTTAACTTTTGAATATTTACGCCTCAAAAGAGCTCTGCTAACACACTTCCTCGTCTCATCGCCTGGGGGCATGGGTGTTCACAGATCTCACTGATTTTTTCTAAATCCAGGAAGAGACCATTTTTGATACACATGCATCTAGTCCCCCGATCGATTTGAATTTGCAGGGCCATTGTTAGTGTTTACATGTTGAAGCCACCGTGCCAAAGCAGAGCTCAGTACCAAGACTGCATGTGAGATGGATTCTGCAAACCCGGAGTGAGAGAACAGGATGGACTGGGCTTCTGAGCAGAAAGGGCTCTATGTAAACCCGAGTACTCTGGGCTCATTCCAGGGACTACCGAGCAAGGCGTGCAGAAGCCGGGCTGCCCCTCACCTTCACATCCTCCGCAACTCATTAATGCCTTTGCCATGGGTTCTTTACGGCGCGTCGGTTAGGAGTGTACACTGATAATAGTTTAATCCCACTACACCCAATTATACAGCCCCCTTCACTGGTGCCTGCCTCTGTGTCTCTCTCTCCATCTGAATTATGCCTAATAAAACAGAACATGCTAACAGAGAGGATTAAAAAGACAACAAATCTCTCTTCCTTCCCAGCATTCAACATTACAAACAGTAACTCTAATGCCACAAAAATAGCTGGCAAGTGGGCCGAGGTGGATAATGATGTGTATGTGCGTGTGCGTGGGGTGCCCCACCCCCTCAGCTGGCAGCAACGTCATCACCTGATGCAGGGAAAGATGCTGCCTGCTAGAACAAGACGACAACAGCACCCAATATTTTATTAAACAACCCACTTTAGAACCTAAATCATGAAGCGGCCTCTCCGTGTGAGCTCTTCTGAGGGACCGTCTGAGAAAAATAATGGGCTGCCTGCAAACTTTTGTCTCCGCTCTGTATTTCCTCTAGCATCAGGCTCTTTAATTATTAAAATGTAGTATTAATGCAACATGCAATTCTGGAAGGAAAACTACTTTTATCATTGCTTAGGAAAGGCAGAAACTTAACATGCGCTGTACACTGTGTGCACACCACAAATGTGTCTGCATCCACCTTCCACATAGCGGGCGGGCCGGCCTCCCCCGCCTTTACAGCTGCTCAATCTGCAAGAATGTGCAGAAGTAATTCATCCGAAATGGCCACTATTGTTCTTGATTCTGATTTGATTCCAAAAAAGCCAAATAATAGAAACCATTCTGAGCATCTATTCTGTGCACCTGTTGTGCGCATTATGATACTCCGCGATTTCCATTGACGTCAGATCTCTTGACATGCCTTTCAGGCTCTGTGCTGCTTTGTTCAACAAAAATCCGGAACGCTAGAAGCCAGCATTGCTCCTACCTTATTAACAAAATGGCAGTGGGAAATACCGCGGGAGGCCGGCTCTGGCTGCAGAAGGGCTGTGGCCAGGCGCAGCTAGGGTGCATTCGACTCCTGTGAAGTCTGCTTGGACAGCTCCAGGCCACAGTGGAAATGCATGACACTTGTCCACCGACTGGAGCAAGAACACAGGAACCCTGGGAGCTTCCTGCTTTCCCTTGTTACCTTGGTCCCAGCATCCAATGGCAGTTGAGAGTTTGAACAATTTTCTGTTGGGCTGCATAAGTGGGCTTGTTTCTTTCTAGATCGGTCTCAGAAGCCTTAAGATACCACACTTGCTATTATTTTAGCAATAGTGCATCATCAAAATTTTCATCTCAATATTAGGGCTTGAACAGATGCTTCCAAATATATCCTTTGCAGACTGTCTGACCTCAGTCTTTTTGTATAATATCATCACAACTCAGGAGAGACTTACCCTGGTTGCAAGGTGGTGATTCTCTTCCAGAGAGGAGACTCCGACTGGTTCAGCACCGGTGGGCCCAGAGATTGCCCAGTGTGGAGCCACACAGGCCTCCTTTGCTGCCTTTCCTTATTTCCAGTGACCTTAGAGCCAAATGACCTGACCCAGAGAACTGCAGTGTAGGAAGGGATCCCAAGGGTGACTGTGGCCCTGTCCTAAAGAGGGCTGCCAGCCTGCCTTTGCCATCCCTGTCAGATGCTCCAGAGGCTCTGCCTGAACCCCATGTTGGACGTCCAACTGCAGAGTAACACAGCAGTGTGCTCCTTACATGCAACCCTCGTCAGGTGATTCCCACAGGCAGTGCTGGGCAGGCTGCAGTGAAGGGCTTGCCCCCAGGTGGCTTTTTGTGGTGGGGACCACGAGGTCACACAAGTCCTGCACTCTGATGACACTGTCCTGCTGCCCTTCACCTCAGGCGTAAGGGGCTCTGCACTTTCATTTCATCCTGTGCTACAATTTCACAGCTGATTCAGACTCCAAAGTGGGAGTTGATGAAATGTCACAGGCTTTTGGTGGTATTTTGTCATAGGGACATTTTTGCTCTCCAAGTCACCCTTTTCTTGTACTGATTTCAGTGCAGTGTAAGGCAGTGGGCCTCTTCTCCTGTGGATGCCTCTTCCAGCTGCTCCATCCTTGTCTTGCTGTCCTCTGGGTGGCCAGTGTGTCATGTCTGACCTTCAGCATCTCCTTCACTTTTGAAACATGAGCTCCAGTACTCCCTTGTGAATCAGAAGGACAAGGACACAGTTCAGGTCACCAAGTCCAACTTATCAGCTGCAAGGAATTGGGGCATTTGGTTTGGATGCAGGTTCATGCTTCCTCCTGACTTGTGAACTCTGGCAGTGGCACCTTCAATGAGAGGCCATCTGCTTTGCTCTGTGAACTGGGGACACTGGGGACAGTGCCCAGCAGAGCTGGAAAGAGCAGGGTCATGAGGACTCTGCTGACCTTCCAGGACAGATCCAGGGGTAGCCTGCAGCTGTGACTCAACCAGCCTACCTGGTTTCTGAGGCCTCAGAGGTGGCTGTGGAGCCCACCAGGCAGGGATGTGCATAGTGCCCGGAGGCTGTGCCCTCCCCCACTTTCCACCCCCCTCTCTGCTCTGTGGGGCTTGTGCATTGCTTCACAGTCCTATGGGAGAAGTGCTGCATCCACGAGGAAAAGCAAAGCCACCGGTATCATGCACAGGGCATCAGGGGACAGTCAGATGCCGAGGCACTGCTCACAATAGAAATGCTGCCCAGAAAGACAGCATCTGCTGCTGGGATGCATGGCAGGCTTTCCCAGGCTGTTCCCCAGAAGGAAGTCCCATTTCTGCCAGGTGTGAATGTTCCCATCCCCCATTGTACATCCGTGGTGGTAACTTTTGGGGTCTGCTATCATGACCAAGCTCATGATTAAATCTCAATCCCATTGATGTACAGCTCCGATTCTACTTTTTTTCTACCAGGTGGTTAATAAAACTGAGTTATAGCCAAATGAACTTGTCTTTTGATAATGAAAAGTCTAGTATTTCTGAATGATCAAATAACAAGTCATATATGAAAGTGCTTTGAAATTATGTTTACATATAAAGTATTATCATCTTAGAAGTAAATTGCAATGTTCAGGTTTGGGGGGAGAAGCATCCCCTTAAATTGAACATAAGAAGTAAAAATTTTGAAATTTTAATAGTGGCTATGCCCAATTTTCATGGTAAATTTAAATAACTTTGAAAATTTTTCAGAAGGTTGCTTTCGTTCAGCAGGAACTTCCTCATTTTGACTTCAGATGAATAACATTGCTCACATTATGTGTTTGGACTTGAAGGCCTCAGGTAGTGACCATGGGACTGACCGGAACACGATCAAGGGCTCACTGTGGGGAGACCAAAATCAGGACCCGACGCAGTCCCCTTCACTAGGGTGTGACGCTCCTGCCCTCAGGACCCTTAATTTAGCAGCAAGCAGCCTCTTGTGCCAGCTTAGCCACCAACAGAAGGAGAGAGCGGAAGTCTTCTTTCAGTCCACTCCCGCAGCTCAACCTCTGACTGTAGCTCATGCTCTGGAAACCGAGCTGCAGGGCTTTGCTTGCTGACGCAGGGGTCAGGGCTGCTCTCGGGGTTGGAGAACCTCATGCTCATAGTGGTTTGCCAGCTGCAGCACATGGGGAGCGCACAACATACACTTCCTGAGAATGAAGCCCCCCAGCAGCAATTTAAGTGATATCACACCCCTAGATGCTGGAACTCTGAAGCCTGCATTTCCTTGAGTACAAGCACAATGTTCTGAAGAATTCCCCCATAAAAAATAGGTAATTTTTTTTCCTAGAAAATACTCATGTCATGAAGTCAGTTGGGAGGAGTGAAATATTTTTACCCACTGACTTAGACTACAAAGATATTGTAATCAAAAAAGATATTACAGTGATAAAAACAGAAACAATTAATTCCCAGTGAGGGACCTGCGAGAGGTCAGAAGGCATGCACAGTACATCAGATGCAAGCACAGACTTTTCGCGTTTCTCCTGCATGGATGCAACTCAGAGGACAGAGTGGAGCCCTGCATCTGTTCATCTCCTCTCACTTGGACTCGGTCTCTGTGAGCCACAGGATTCGTTCTCGCCTGGGCCGCCTGAGAGGTGAAGCACAGAGATGAGGCAGAGTGAGCCCTGTGCCCCTGCGGGCCGAGGAAGCCACTGGCACTAGGAAAGATGCTCAGGTCACAAGTACAGGCCACCCCCACCTCCCAGGAACTGCCACCTCTTGGCATAGCTCCAGATGCTGGCAGATGCGCCTGTGGGGCCTGGTGCTCATCGCCACGCGTCTGTGCTTCCCACTGTCCTCTTGGCTCCAAGAGTTGCATATAGTGATGTCTTGGGCCAGTTCCTGTCACTCTAAGAGAACATTAGAGGTTGGGAATTTATAAAGAACAGAGGATTTGACTCATGGTTCTTGCTGCTGAGGAGTCTAAGAGCTTGGTGTTAGCTAGGGATGGATGCTGCTTCAGCTCAGGGTGGAGAATGGAAGGCGTGAGAAGATGCATGTAGTAGTCACAGTGCAGGTTGGCCCTGCTTTGCAGCACAGTAGGAAACCCAGGCCCGCCAGCAGCACACTGCATTCTCCAAGAGCCATGCCCAGCATTGCCGGAAGGGAAGCTGGATCTCACCGCAAGTTTCAGTAGAGAGCAACCACGTCCACTCGCAGCAAGGTGTGGACTGGTTCTTGATGTATTTCCTAGCTTGCATTAGCTGGATATATTTATTTCACCCGAAACAGGAAAATATTCTGAGAGAGAGACTAGTATCATGCAGATCTAATAACCCTTCTTATTTTATTATGACTGACAGAACCCCTATCAAAGAACGCAAAATAATATGTCATTAAAATCAGCAGATATAATAACTACATCTGCTCTAACATATTTATTTCCAGACATGCTCCCATTAAGTAAAAGCCCCTTTTCTGAAATAGACTTCCAGGTGCTAGGATGGGCTCCCAGGGAACAAAGGGAAACTCCGCCCTTCATGCAGCCATGCACAGCTCCTTGACCGGTCCGTGGCCCATGGCATGCCATTAGCCTCTGCGAGTTGAGCCTGTTCTCTCGCCCTTTCTAGCTTGCCTTCTCTCTTGTGGCTCCCATCTGCTTTTTCCTTTAGGAATAAGAGAACACATGCTCCCGCGAGTGCCTTGGTAGCCGCGTTGTTGAAATGTCATTGCCTAGTTGCTCTAATTTTTACTTTGCTGGAAAGCAGGCTGGTGCCCAATACAAGATATTGGTTTGTATCCATCTCAAAAGATGTCAGTTTCCCAAGTGAAAGACACATCTTAGAAAGTGGTTGCCAACAGAACTCCCTCTTTGGGGTTCCTATCAAAATGTTCAGAAGGCTGCTCCAGATGAAAAGCTGAAAAATAGTCTAAAATTATCGCCCCATCACTCGGGCAAAGCCTGAAATCTGCAGGGCCCAGCACCTTGGCTCTGCTTCCCTCTCCCCAGGTCGCACAGCAACCCCAGCCTCCAATGGCAGCCACGATGAACTCACCCACCCGCAATGGGGCAGATCACACACCACAGGGTGCTCCTGCTTGTACCCTGTCCACTCCAAATTTAAACACCTAAGCAATGGGAGTCCCTGCACTTCTCCTGCGAGATTGCCCTACAGCCTAATAGACCTCAGCATTAAGGAGATTTTCAATTGGTAATTGGTAATCAACCTAAATTTCCCTTTTCTTAATTTCATCCCATTACTCTAAACCCATCCCTGGTTCCACCCTAGTCCTCACCCTCATTAGCATTCACACTTTCCAAATGTGGACTTGGAGCTGGTGGAGAAAGGAAGAAAAAATACTCTCGATCATCTCTGAGCTGGACCAGAGACCCTGATTATTTCAGTGAAATGTAAGTCAGCTTCTGCATTCTCTATTTTTCCCTGAAGTTCTTCTGGAATGCTAAGAGATTCAAGTGTTTTTAATGAGCAAAAATGAAAGGAAGTGAGCAGGAGAGGTCTGTAAATGGAGAGCACAGCAGTCTATAATGGACTAAGGGGAATAAATGTATTCTTAATGCGGGTGGTGATGATGGGATAGCTGGATTCACCTTCTTGTGCCCTTTAAGATAGATTCAGAGCAAAACTTTGAAACCACTGGATGAAGTGTTTCTCCCCTAAGGTAGATTATTTTACATTCATTTCCCTCCTACGTATGTATATGTACTTAGTTATAAGATCCTGTATCAAACTGTGCATTGTATCCATCATAACACAAATATATGTCGAGCAAGTAACAGCTTCTGTCACTGCATATGCTCTTACAAAGTGGCCTTGTAGGTGAAAATGAAGCCTTCCTTCATGTTTCATTTATGACACTATTCTGTTTCATGACTAGACCATACCACTGATTTGTTTTAATGGTAAACTCAAAAGACTGTGATTTACCAGAAAACTCTCAAAGTAATACACTGAAAAAAATTTTTTTTGATTTCCATGATTTTTTCTTTAGGGTGGTAAGACCTTGTTCTTCGTTTCTGTTTAAAAAATAATTAGATCCCTCCTGTATCCCAATCTTTCTATTCCAGGCTTATTCTGTCTTTATCCTCCCAGGCTCTGATCTCCCTCAACTCTCTGTACTATTGTCTGAATCTGTTTGTTTCCTGTTTCCATTCCACTGGATACTCATCCTGTCTGAATAAACAACCCAGCACAACAGAAGAGATCTTACTGAGCTGTAGAAAGCTCTTCTGTGAACTATGGGAGCCCTAAATTCAAGTTTGTGACATGATATCTCCTTGCTGTAAACTGTTGGCACTTTTAATGACACTTCTACACTGTTCCAGAAATTTCTAGATGAAATCTTGAATATTTATAGCCATTACTAAATTCAGTAGCTCCATGATTTCTATAGGTGGGCATAGAATGGAGACCGTGAGAGGATCCAATCTCTATCACTTCAGTACAGCACCCACTCTAGAATGTTACAGTGACTTCTAAGAATTTCTTGCTCACATACTTTTTCAGCAGCATGCACAACCCTCTGAAGCTGAAAACAACAGAAAAAATTGGAGCAAACTTAAGCGGAATGGAGAGAACTGGCTGAGATAACACAATGCCACTTCAAGGAACTCAACAAGAGTTGGCCAACCAGGTCTATGGAAGGAGGAGAAATTAGCATCTATCTTTCTAGAAAGAAGTATAAAATATATGGGTCTCCTGCCACATCACACTGATGCATCCAATTCCAGCAACACTGAGCACAGGGGCTTCCATGATGAGGTTCTGAATTCCCAGGAGAGAGCAATAGGCTCTCTTTGGGCCCCGTTGAGTCTGATCCAGAAGCTAGCCCAGGAACATGGATCAAAGAGTTTGGCAGGAGAGTTAGGACCCAGCCTTGTGAACTGAACACCCCTGCAGAGATTGGGGAATTGTGAGAAATTAACACACCAGACTTTTTTGGCTGTCTGGAATTAAAGTCATATTGCATGCAGGTATTGAAAATTAGTTTGGCTGGTATAATCAATACCAGGTTAATGTTCCTTCTCTCTTCTTCTGAGACAGGTTGAAGTCTATAACACTCCTTGGGTCATCAAGGATTGCTATTTATATGACAATTTATGATTTTCAAGTATAACTGTGCTATACAATTTCAGTTATGATACAACTTGAATATAAAATGAAAATATAATTTATTTTTCTTTCTTGTCTGAGCTTCTTCCCAAGGTCTCAGTCAGCAATGGGTAAGGAGAAGGGAGAGAAATGAACTAAATGTCTGGTCAAGTTTAGAACTGTCAACGCTGATCATTTAAATTTCCTTTCTCTGTTGCTGCTCATTCTTCCCTTTGGATAAAATGCTCAATGTCTTATGCCTTCTTCTCTATCCCCTTCTTCCTCTGGGATGATTCCTGCAGACAGGCAAGTGCAACCTATGACTCCAAGTGACCTTGGGCATAAGCTATAAACTGGTTGGAATTTTAAATCTCAGGTTGGAATTCTTAGGGCTTCTTGTGTTGTCTTCTGACCTGCATGCCCTATCCATCCTCTGAGGTCTAACTGCCACCTGCATTCCTCACAGCAGGTGGCACTGAGCAGAACTCATTTATTTGGGTTTGAGCTGCTTGACCAGGAAAGAGTAGACAGCTGTTCCCAAGAACATGACCTCACCCCACTCCTTCCCTTCAGTAGAACTCCTAGTCTCCTCCTTGAGCTCAGTTGGCTCACTGGACAGCTGTTCATTTTTGGGTCACTAGGCTGGGACTACCTCTCCAATGACAGCCATACCTGGGCCTTCCATGACCAAGAGAGGCCAGTGAAGTGTGGTCCATGCACCAGTCCATGCACCTCTCCCTGGAACAAGCAGTGACCATTTTGATGTGGGCCTTATAAGACAAGTTGGGGCAATTCTATACTCATTGGAGAGGATTCCTATGTGTGTGAGAGCCCGTGGGTCTTGGTGGCTGTCCAACCAGGACTTTAATGCCTCAGGTTGCGTCTGTGGGTAAAGAGGTGAGATCTAAGGTCATTGCCAAGTGGAGTGAAGACTCAGGTCAGATGACACAGACTTTTTGATCTGCTAGGTCAAGTAGAAGTCTTTACTCCACCAGCAAGGCTGGGTTGAAAAATTGTCCAAGGACTCCTCTTACCTGAATCTAGGGTTTTTCTGAGGCTGTCTCAGCACAGACAGACCTAAGTGTTGGCAGCTTCAGTGGCAGTTTTTGAATAGAGTGGCTTTTGTTGTCCCCGAGCACATCTACACAAAAAGGGAATTTTTTTCAGGCTAAGACAGGCATGGTAAATGGCCTTTCTATCAAATACAACAATGTATGTGGAATAATATAAACGATTTTATTTCAAGTCCAGTTTGCTTTGAGATATACCTCTAAAGATTTGCTTTCAATGGTATCTACCCCAACTCTGGACCTTCTTATGTTGGGGCTTCTTGTGTTGTCTTCTGACCTATGTTTTTAATTTTTTCATGTATTTCGTTGTTGCAGGGACTCACTACACAGTATGGACTTGTGGCCATCTTCCTGCATTCAGCCTCCCCAGCTGGAATTTTTGGGGTCTGCCACTACACCCTGGACTCTGGCTGGCTGAGCACGCAGGGAGGGGAGGGGCTGGCACAGCATGCAGTGCCAGGATTGAACTGCAGTCCCTGAGCTTGCCTAAGCTTGCCTAAGCATGCACTTTACACAGACCTACATTCTAATTAGTCTTCTCTTGTTTCTGGCTTTTAATGATTTCTCCTACAGAAAAGTTTAAAATGAACTTTCCTTCATTCCCGTTCAGCTATTTCAAGACTATGACTTCTTTTGAGCCTCCGTACATCAGATACTGTCTAGGTAACCAAGGCGCATTTGCCGAGTGTGAGCCAACCGAACCTCTGTTCAATTTCACACTGATATTTGCAGACTGTGCCAGTGCTCTCCTTCTCCTGCACCTCTCCTCTGGCCAGAGCCCTCCTTTGTAGGCCTCAGGGATCTTTGAGATTTGGGGTCTTATTGGGAAAGTGCTCCAAGGTTTTTGGAGGCCTTCCAGGCCTAGCTGCTCTCTTTGGGGTGGGGTGTCCTAGGTCTTTTGATTCCCTTTCATTGTGCCTGCACTGCCCATGGACGGTGTGCACTTTCTGGGGAGCAGGGGTCTCTGGGCTGCTCTCCGTCCACACTTCCTGTGCTTTGTTTGTACTGTCCACAAAGCATTCTTGAGCTTTCTCTTCACTTCTGAAAGCAAGAGCACAGGAGGTGCAATGGAAAAGGGGTTCTCTGTCCATGGCCAGATTTAGATTATGCTCCAGAGGTGTGTCCCTTACATTTACAGGGACCCAGCTAAGGCAACAGGCAAGGTCTGATTATGGTCCTGAGCATGTCGCAGTTCCCCGCTAAGCACAGCCGATGTCATCACCGCGCACATTTTCCCCAGCGGTGGTGCTTGGTGCTGCAGACGCCCTGAGTAGTGCTGCTTGAGCAAGGCACAAAGTCAAGGTCGGGGAACATCGCGGCAGGCGCGACAGACATGGTGAGGCACGCGCGCTGGGACTCGGGCCAGGGAATCAGTTCACTCCCTCAGGGTCTTCCTCCCCAAACCTCCTCCCAGGCTCAGTCACACTAGAGCAGCGAGTCCAAGCTGCATGCCACTGCTCACGGAAATGCCATGTTGCTGAATGTTAACCTTTGGAGGATACCGCACGTATGAATTAACTGTTGTTCGGAATGAATCCCTAAGCACAGTGTAGGTTTTGTTTCTCTGGTGTGTTTATTGATCTTGTCCCGAAGATAAGCTTTGCGACTTTTATCACAGCATTCTTGGTTCAATCTCTTTTGAACATATATGGGTTTGTGTGCTTTTTCTATCTATATGTATACACCACATAAATAAACATTCGTATATACGTATGTATACATACACATCCAAAATGCAAACATATTTGTCTATGTACTTTTATAGAGAGACTAATATTCCTTAAATATCTTGTGTTTGCATTCTAGTTTTCAAGAAAATATTTTATTCTTTCTAAGTAACAATACGTTTTAAACTCTTATATAACACCAGAGCAGATTTTGTTTCTTAAAATATTCAGTCAGTTACCAAAAGAGGCCTCTGTTTATAATAAGTGAGCCCTAGAAACGCACTCACAACAGGACAGAAACCAGACCTGCGCTGGCTTTGAATGACCCCGTGCTGCTCGCTACTCGGCCGCAGCACACCCCGCGCAGCTGGACGGCGCCGGAAGTTGCACCCGAGCTGACCAAATTCTCCAGTCAGGCCTGGGCGAACCGAGTCCTCCTCCCTCCTCCGACCCAGCCCAACATTTTCACCAAGTGACATCCCGTGGTGCACTTGGGCTGTTTCTTCCACATCTTTAACTTTCATTTTGTTTCTTGATTTTTTAAGACCTGGCATGCAGGGAGCCTCTCAGCCAGCCGCCAACACTTGGCCACCCTCCACCCCGCCCCACGGTACTGGTGCAGAACGACCATCTTACAGATTTTAGGGGAAAAGCGTAATTTATTGTAATGGCTAAGAGCTCACCATCGATTTCCAGTGGCGGCGGGAGAAGGTGCTCTGGGGCCTCACCCGAAACAAGGGGATGGGCGCAGCAGTGCGGATCTAGGAAAGCTTGATTTTGCTCAGGTGCAAAGTTATGGAGCACAACTCGCTTTTGTTTGGTCAGGGGCTGGGGCGAAGTCCCTGGGAAGCTAATTAGTATTTTTATCTGTTAATGTAGGTCCTAGGTGGAATGACTTCTGCAGAGCCCCCGAGTCAGAGCGAGGCTACTCCCCACTCCCCTCTTGGGCAATTTATCTTTCATTTACTCTACAACCACCTTTACCAGTTTGTTATAATCTAATTTAGATTAATGATATGCCAATATGTAAGACAGGGAAAAACGCATCTTTCTCCCTATGGCACCTTACGAGTTGGTCAAGGACAGTGACAGTTGCAGGGGAAGATTTGGGCTTGAAAGCCGCCCTCCCACACCTGTCCGTCCCCTGGCACTTCACCCCTCATCTACAGCGTCTTCCGAGAGCAGCACAGCAGGTTGTCACTCCATCGCCCGAACATTCTCCGAAAGGCGGGACAAGGGTAAGACGAGCACGCGACACAGCCGGCCCCTCTGACTCCCGCTCAAGGTCATTGTTTAACAGGAGCCATCTTTTGCAGCAGCTCAGCAAACATCACAATGCATTTTCTAAAACCAGAGCCAAGCCCACGAAGCAATCCAGTCCCAGGGCAGAGTCTTTATGTCCTCTTTTTCCCTCCTTTTCTAAAATGGGTGATTGCTTTTCTACCAAAGCAGCTCGCAAGGGCCATGAAAGCTAAAGTCCTTCAAAGCTGTTAAATGCATCTTCAAATTTACAATAAAATTCAGCACGACAAATCTTCCAGTAAAATCTCCGGAGCATCAGAGCAGCACTTATTCAATTTTTCTTTCAGTCAGTATTTTAGTATTCAACACCTGGAGAGACACGGAAAGCCAGTGTGGGCGAGGAAAACAACACAAAACAAAAACCAAAATAGAAAGAGAGAAAGGAAAAAACCAACAACAAAGACAGGGAAAAAATGCAAACAGCCAGGCATATGCCAAGCAAACAATCCATAGGGGCTTGCCACGGCTATGCCCTGCAGGTAGAAGGTGCAGAGCCAGAGAGCCGGGAGGCAGAGCAGAGAGAAGAGAAAGAAGCAGGAAGTGGAGGAGCGGAGCCGAAGCAGCCGCCCGCCCGCCCGAGAGGAGCCTCAGGACCACACCAGCCATGCAAAACAGGACGTACCTTTCTGGCTTGCTGCTTCTGTCGGCTGAGACAAAGCAGTCCCATTCGCAGCGGGAGGCCAAATCAAAATGAAATTTTATTTAGTCTGCACTGTCCTCAGATTGGGTTTCAGAATGACTGCTTTAGGAGATAGCATGGATGTGGCGGACGCATGCTTTGCATATGAAACTGCAGTAGGAACAGAAATCTACATAATCAAAAAAATCTGTGCTCTGTGTGACAAAAACCCTGGGTTCCAGCGTCGTGGGGCTGTGTGGGGCCAGGCAGGCCCTTGTGAGGTGGAATACATGTATTCAAAAAACACTCCCTTAACAATATGATTGACTAATCCTAAAAAATAATTGGAAATTCTCTAGTTCGTGAAAAGATATAGTTTCCTGGTTATAGTTCTGCTACACTGGAGTAATTGTGATTTGTGTTTATTTCTAGAGACTTCACTAATTTGTGTGAGGAGACAAATTAAATCCTAGGACATGTGCAGGTTATGTTTTGGTGGGGGGCTCAGGGAGGAATTGTACTAGTCACTAGACCCTCCGAGCTTTGAAAAAATAAATTGAAAGTTTAAGTTTTAGGCAATAAAGAAATAAACATTAAAGGCCCTTAGGACTTTTCTCTTCATCTGTATTTAGACACTTTGCTGTTCTCGGTGCATGCTGTGACACACGGTGACGGTGACATGGAGCTGGCACCCACGCACCTCGTGTCCGGGCCCCTGTCACCTCCCCTCCCCTCGCCTGTCTTCCCAGGTCCCCTTGCCTTTTCCACAAACTCTGCCTCCCTGCTTCCTGTCGCATCTTGCTTTTATTTTGCTTTTCAAATTATTTCTATTTTGGTTCTCTCCTAGAAAAGAAATCATTTAAAAATAGGGGTAAAGTCTTTCAGAATGCTCTGTGGAATTGGAAATTTTATTTTTAAATTGAAGAAGAAGGACTGCATATAGAACGTATGTCAAGGATGGGGAGTGTGTGTGTGTGTGTGTGTGTGTGCATATGTGTGTACACACAGGCATGTGCATATATACACTGGTCATATCTTTAGCATGGGGTTACTCCCTGTGCTGGCTAGGGAGCAGTGGAACCAGGGGCAAATTGGTTTTGTTTCTAAATAAACACCATTTCTCAAAGAAATACACACCTAACTTGGTTTGGATCGAGTATATTTTTGACCTTGAGTTCTGTCAACCATTTTCCTCAGAGAAGAAATAAAAATTTTAAAAATTGGAAGAAAACCTACCTGCATAAAATAGAAGCAATAAATTAAACAAAAAAATCAAGGCAAGGGGAACCCTGCCATTACACAGTACCCAGGCGCAGGGGCAGTCCTCACTCCACTGCTGAAGGAGCCCAGGAGGACAGGGATACCTGCGCTGGGCACATCACCCAATGCCGCCTGCAGGACAGTGGTGCAATGTCTTCCAACAGTGAGCTGGAGCGTGCACCCCCAGCAACACCACCGGACAGGGCCCCAGCCCTGGCTCCGCCGAGAGGCAGTTGAAATGGAAGCTGTGGTTCTGGGTTTGGCAGCGTATTCTCAGGGAAGCATCTTCCTGCTCCACCTAGCCTGGCAGACAGTCCCTCAGCACAGCCACAAATGCAGGGCCTCGTTCAGTGGCTCGTCCTGCATTAGGTGCGTGGCATCCTGCAGTCTGCGCACACCACCAGCATAATGAAAGCCCAAGATCCGGGGAGAGCAAATGGAGTGTGTTTCCTTCCTGCCCCAGAACCACTGCGTCAGGTCTGCTATAATAAGGCAGTGTGCTGGCTTCTCTCTCAGCTGCTTTCCGGTAACATCCTTCTATGCCTGGCCTTTCGTTTGCAATTATCCAGATCATCATTAAGTAGGAGTTTTGCCTGCATATTATTTTATGGTGACAGAGCACCCCTGTTCTATGGAACAGGAAGATATGACTCCTGCACAGACTCTCCAGCCCCCGAATTCTGTGCACCTGGCATTCACTTTCTACTTAATAAGCAGCCGTGAATATGCAAATGCCGGGTGTCTCAGTAGCCTCATTAATTTATTCCTCAGGCAATCATAGCATGTGAGCAGGCCTGTACCACAGTGGCACAGGAGCTGGCCGGAGCTGCAAGCATCCGCAGAAAGCTCACTAACTGCTGAAGTGCTGCTTCATCTTCCCCCGTCCCGTGGCCCTCTCGCTCAAACAAAGGCTTTCACCTTCTCCACTTCACTGACAACCGAAAGCAAAGGACAGACAAAATGAAAGAGTACAAGTGCCATGGGTTGGTAACGAAGACCGTCCGTCCACTGCCAGAGACAAGCCAGAGGTGATTCGTGTGTTGAACAAAATCTCCACAGCAAAACAGTTTCCAAACTGCCCTAGTTGTGGCATTTTGTGATTTATTCAGGGTGTGGGAGCAGGGGGAGAGCAGAGGGCACCTCGTTTTCCATACTGCAATGCAGTTGAATAATCTTTCGCTTTGCCCACATTAAAAGCCCTGAATAATGTTTATAAAATGTTAGGGAATCCCGGTAGGTTTCCTATTTAACAAGCCATGTATGACAAATCACAGTGTAATGTACTACGTTCTTAATCTTTAATTAGAATGTGAATATCTGCTAGACAACGCAGTTAACTTTGACACGTTAAATCTTCTGGTTAAAGTGCCTTACAGGAAGAGCAAAGACAAGACACTGTAACAATCTCCCCTTCTCTCCGTTCACCCAGACAGCGGGGAAGATGATAGCATCTTGTAATACCTGCTCTGTAGTAATTAATCGCTGTGGTATTTAGGACCATTCAAGTAGACAAATATGACAGAGACAGGGACAATTAGAAACCTTGTTCAAGCTACATTAACTTTTCCAGCTATTACAACGCAGCCGCTCAAGTTTGCTTGTAAAAGCTGTAGAGGGATTGCTATGCATTAGCCGTGTGATTATTAATGAAAGAAAAGGAGAATTGTGTTTATTGTAGTTTGAAAATTGCAAATAAATTTCAATTATCTGCTGTGTCATTTTGTTAAACATGCACACTGGAAGTGCCTTTGTACTCTGCGTGGCTGCGTGGAGAACAACTTCCAGCGTGCGAGGACTAGGAGGCTTCGGGGGACCACAAGTTCACATTTTTCTTGCACTGGACTTTTTTTCAGGACATGAAATTGGAGATGGGCAAAACCACCTGAATGGGCTACTCTGTTAGCAGGCTGTGCTGCGTACGGCTTCTTTCTCGTGGGAAGCTGGCTGCCAGCAGGTGCCCAGGCAGGTGTCGGTGGAGCCTTAGGGCCGACGGGCCACCCTGCTGTGGGCTACAGAGGAGCTCGCTGTCCTTGGGGAGTGTCCTCAAAACAATTTTTAAAAATCAATTATGGTAAATAAAGAACGTCTGCCATCTCTGCTCCTTCCAGCAACAAAGCAGCCCAGAGGAGGGAGGGTGAGCCTAGGGGGTGCTCTTGCCAGCGCCGCAGGTGAGAGTCGGGGCTCCTGGCGGCAGTTCAGGACTACGCCTTGCGAGAGGACGGCTGCCAATCACTTTGAATGGCAGACTTGATCCTGACACGCACGCACACAGAAGCAGGCAGAAACACGCCCGCCTCCCGGGCCCCTTGTGGGGACGGTACATTTCTTAGAGCACATAGACGCACATCTAGTACCAACCCTGCCCTGGGGGCCTCCCCCAAGACGACGCCCCACTGGCACTGTCCAGGGGCTCAGGAGCCCTGGGTCCCAGGCCCAGAGGGTGCCCAGCAGCATGCCAACTTCCTGCCCTGCGGGCCTGCTAGCTCCCCCAACCCAACCCAGCTCAGCCCCTCCCCAACAGTGCATTACCCCAAGTTACTGCTCCTCAAGAACTGAGCAGGGAAAAAAAAAAATAGTCATTCTGGTGCGGCCTGGAGCCGCGGACCTGATCCAATTGTCTTCTGTAAATCAAAGAAAGACCAGCTTAGCGTGGCACAAATCTGCATCCCCACCCCGGAATCTGTTGTCACACACACACACACAAATCCCGCTCAGTGCTCGGAACAATCCCCTCTCAGCAGAGCCGATGATGTCAGCCTTCTGATTACAAACTGCTTATTTATGCTTCAACAGCTGCCAAGAGCAGCGAATAAGTGGCTAAAAGAGTGTCTAGACCGGGCTTTCAGGCCCCTATTGTCTGGGGGTTGTTACCTGGTTGACAGCGATGGGTCCAGCTGCCGGGCGTGAAAGGGAGCTGGGCTGGCGAGCTGGTGATTGACAGCAGGGCCCTTGGGGTCAGCCCCACGGCCCCCAGGCTTTATGCTCCGGGCTGCAAAGGGAAAGGCCTGGCCCAGCCTAGAGGTTGGAGGTGAAAGGAAATGTTGGAGGGTAATGAAAAAATCTTTTGGCCAAATTTGTGATCATGAACACTTACTCCCGGGATGAAAGCCGGGCCAAGTGGCCATAGAGTAGCCAGGAATGGGCACCTGGGGCCGCGAGGGGCACATCTGAGCAGCAGGCCTGCAGGCACTGGGAAAAGGCAGGGTGGGCACATGGCAGCTCCCTTCCTTCCCTTCCCTCCTCCCCTCTTTCCAAGTTGGTGTCCACTGCAGGCTCCTGAACCTCCAGCCAGAGTCTGTGTGGCCACTTCTTAAACTTGTCTGTCCTGTGGGTCCCACAAGATCCTCAGAAACCTTCCCTTTAGGGCTTTCAGTGGGAGCTGATGGAATATGAAACACGCCAACATTTGGGGAAAATAAGGAGCTTTGCGAGCTGACGTAAATGTCTAATTAGAATTTTCCACCCCGGCTCTTCCAACCTTTGAATGTTCCTTGCCCATTTGTTTGCAGCACCCCCCTACCCCCGTCTCCATTTAAACACTTTCGGGGAGATTTGAATGTGCCGGATCACTGCTCACAATTCCCTACCATTGATTGACACCAGACGTTTTGTCGCTTCAATCCTGCTCCGCCCCTTGCCCCTGTTTTATAGTTTGAGGATCTTGGGAAGAGACCAGCGCTGCTGACTATTGATCACTTGAGCACAGTAATAATAATCATGAAATAACTTCCTCCATGCAGCCATAACTTCCTCCACACGGCTGTGCCTGATCCTCTGCTCCAACTCTTGGCTCTTACTCAGGGACTGAGAGTTATTTTTTTGGCACACTTGTTCCTAGAGGGACAATTAATAAAGCACGACTCTAAAGCAAGGGCTGGGGCACTGCTACTGCCCAGACCCTTCTTTTCTTTTCTCTCTCTCTCTCTCTCTCTCTCTCTCTCTCTCTCTCTCTCTCTTTCTTTTTCTCTAATAACTAAACTAAAACATGATTCTATCCACATGGTGGCTGCAACCCAGTAGACTAGCAAACAGCACAAATCTCATGACTCAGTGACTCTGTGGTCTGAAGGAAAAGGCTGTGTTTAAAATAGAAACAGTGAAGATGAGGAGGAAGCTTTGGACTAGGAGAAAAACATCCTCTAAAATCGTGGCAGCCCCTGGGGCTGTGAGACTCCACAGAATCTCAAGAAAACACCTGAGGAATCGAAGCTTAATTTGTGTATACAGTTGGCTTTCTCCATAATATCTGATTCAGACTCTAACGAAAATGAAATCACGTTAAATTAACTGTAAAAAATAAGTTGATTTAATTAAGCACAGAAAGACTTAATAGATATAATAAAAATGTTAAAAAGTCAAATGATGTGCAGTTACATTTCAGTTAACACCGCTCAACAAATGTACTGAATTTATTCCTTTCAATAATGATGTGTTTTGAACATTTAATTAGATAAATAATGTCTAATCACTTCAGTAAATCCGAACTGGAAGCCTCCCGAGTCATCAAGGTGATTCGAGACTGCTCGTCTACCTCGGAAGAGAAGGCGAAGCCTTGATCTTCAGCTCCTCTCCAGGCGGGGAGCGGGCCAAGGTGAAGTCTGCCTTTCAGCTTCATTAAAATTCAGGGTTTACTAAACAAACTATTACTTATGGTATGAAGAGTGGGATTCAGCATAGACTTCTACTTGTTTGCTTTTAAAGCATCAGAAACTACAAGCAGCTGATAAGAAAAGGTATTCAGTGCTAGATGTCCTATAAGTCATCGTAATACTGTTTTCTTTAATAACTACCTTGCTCAAGTGATTGGCATGATTACAAGAAAATTGCTTCAAATTATTCGTCTCTTATCTTTCCTCTAAGATGTCCTAAGTTGGATGATAGTTAGCATAATGGGGCCCTATTAATTACTAATGTGGAAAGTCCTTCACCATTTGGATAGAGTTTGTAGCCCAAATAAAGAAAATAGTGCCAAGCGCAAGCTTGCATCATCTGCTCCTTAAGATGGTGCCACCCACTGTCTATTAAATGGAATGTCAAGGACATTCATTTCTTGGTCTGAAATTTGCTAAGATGCACTCAGCCTGCACAGAAAAGCAGACTGACAGTTTGCATCTATATGTACACTCACACACAAATACACACACACACACACACACAAATACACTCACACAAACACACTCACACACATATGCACACACAAGACCACATGAAAGTATTGATGCACTCTGGAATGTAGAGGGTGATTAACATAAAATTACCATTTCAGGCTTATGGTGTTAATTCATCCATATCTTTCTGGAAAAAAATTCTTGGTACAGAAGTTTTCCTTTTCTAATATTGCCTTGAATAATTTATTTTGGGAAACATACCTAAAAATCTATTTAGCTCACCCCAAGCCATCATCTAATATGCAATTTTTTAAAACCCTGACACATTTGAATCTATGGATAGATCAGTGTTAAAAACATCATTCAATTGTTCCATTGTTTTGAGGAAGAATAAATGGACGAAGAGAAGCCAAAGGTGGACTCAGGCCTGTCTCTCACTTCATTGTATGTTCCTTTCTAAACTATGTCAGAATAGTTGTGTCTTGATACATCTTATTTTTTATTTTAAAAATTTTCTTCCTGTGATTTTTAAGAAACTGACGATGAGAAGCCAGAGTCGTGTAAAGAGGACCCTAACCATGTTAGCAATGGTAATCGCGATGTTACTCCATATGTAAATAATAACACATTATTTGGAGGCGATTTATCTTCCTGTTGAAATGTTTGCAACTTAAGAAGTCCTTGAAACTTTCCACTTTTTACTGTTTACTTAAATATTCAGAATTGTTTTCCTTCGGATTTATAACACATGCACAAGCATACCCACATGCATGTAGGATTTGACATAAAAGAAAAAAGCAACGTGGCCACTATCCATAGAAAACTAGAAAGAAAAGCTGCTACGTGGCTGGTTCTATTTATTGAGTGTGACTGCATTACAGCAGCCCCAGTGCTCCTGGCGAGGCCTGCCTCACAGCTGTAGCTGGACTGCTGTCTGTCTGTCTTTCATCTGGAGATACTTGCTGACCCAGGACTGTCTACCAGGATCTCAGAGCCTTGCCTTGATGTCTGGGATCTTCATGCTTCATCCCGTGCCCCTGTTCTCCATGTCCCTGCCTTTGCCTGTGGTCCTGTGGACTAGATACTATCTGAATCATTGTTAACTCCTTGGTTTACCTGTTGAAAAACTCCTGGGATTTTAATCTCTGAGGCCACCAGAGGTCTATCAGGCATCCTGTGCTGGCAGAACATTGCTTATGTTTGCACAGGTACTAGAGATTTGTGGAAAATAAAATGCAAGATATTGTGAACATCATGATCAAAAAGACTATATATCGAACTATCCAGAGTCCTAGAATGTAAGATGCAAACATAAACTTTCATCATTATTGTTTTGTTCTGAAATTTGTCATCTGGAAAACATTTTTCTAAGAGTCATGGCTGAGCCAGGGTAGTCTTCTTTCTGTAATTATGTTGTGCTGAAAACACAAAAGGGGAATCCACTTACATCTTGATTATGGATTGGTAAAGCAGACTAGGAAATGCACACACCAGTAGAAATTGTCTTATTATCTTGAACATTGTGAAAAGCATCTTACAATGTCATCTTATACAGTAAAAGGTGGATTTTTTTGTTCTCATTCTGTTCATCTTTTTTTCCTTTGTCCATCTGTGCCTCTGCCTTGTAGGATTGCACAGTAAAAGTTAGAATTTTGTGCTTACTCGCAAGCAATTTAAGTCTTCTGTTTAAAATTCAGGAAAGTAGTCTTGTTTGGGTTGCTTTTTCATGTGTGAGTTGCATAGTCTGGATCTTGGCCCTTCTTTGGAATAAATTAAGGCCCAAAGTCCAAGTGAGCTTGTGCTTAGTCATGGATGTCCCCAAGCAAACCGCTCCATCACTCTCTGCCTTGGTTTCTTCACTTGCCAGGGCATTACAGACCCATCTTTCTCAGCAGTGCTATTTTTAAGACTTATACTTATGAAAGACACTTATGTGCCCTGAGAAAAAGACAGGATGTATCACTAAATTCAGCTATCTTAGAATGCAAAACCCCAGGGACAAGTAGGAGGAAGGAAAGTGGATTTTGTCTTGTCTTTGAACAAGCTGATTTATACTTCCCAGAGCTTCTGTCTGTGGTCTCTGTGACTTGAAGCATTGACAAAGAAAATAGGGTATATGCTGGAAGTGACTCAGCAGGCAAATGCCGGACTGCGGATCAAGAATTCAAGGTGTAAATGTCCTTCTCTGATGCTGTGTGTTGGGGTCACTCTTGACTAAGTTCACCCACTTTGGACAATCTCTTTCTCCACCTATGATAACCCTGCTTTAGAGGAAGATACACACAGTTAAATTCAAAGCAACTCTGAGATAAAACAGAGGTGTGTGTCTGTAGAACTGTATAAAGAATGAAATTGTTCAAGATATTCTTATTGCAGAGAAAGACGAACTGGAGCAGGGTCTTAAGAAAAATATTTGTAGAGCCCAATCGAGACTATAGAAGGCAGAATAAACACAAAGGAGTGATGATTTTTGCAGAATCTTCTCAGGACTCGTTGAAATATCTGTGGCCAAGCGCTTGTGCCAAGGGAACTGGAGCAAAACAAGATGGCGTGAGGGTCACCCAGAGTCCTTCAAGAATATCACCTAAGACTGTGGAACTGTGGCTCTATCTCGTAGCTGCAGTTCTATGGGTACCTGCAGGAGCACCTGGCAGCACAGAAGCTACAGGGAAAGTTTTAAATTATAAAAACTAAACCGTGTTACAGCAGGGGTACAGCACTTTATCTGAGTGTTATTTCTGCAACAACGAAAACAAGCTTCCTCCGAGCCCTCTCTAGGAATTCATTTTCATTTCCAAGAGCAAAAACCTATGCAGATAAAATATTTATAATTATCATTTTAAAAGCATGCATTTATTATCAAGTCTGTATCTTTCACTGGCTTATTAATTAACTCTTTCAGATAAACATCTGGTAGGCAGTAAATAAATAATAGGATTTCTGTATGTATTTGTTCATGGAGATATAGCACACCCATTGAACATACAACTATTAAGTTGAATTCAAAATCAGCACAATGACTGATTCCATTTAACATCAGTAGCAAGCCAATAGCAAATCTTTCAATTAAAACCTAGATCCAATTTAAATAGTATAATCCAAAATTAGCCCAAATGATAGGTCAAATGTAAGCCAGTGTTTTGAGGCATGTATTTGTGCTTGGTGGTGAGATATGGCGTTACTTTACTATTTCAGAGGTGCTATGTACAGCACCCCCCTGCACCACGTGGCCCAGGGTTCGCACATTCACTCGGGGATCACGCATGCAATGAGAACCTCTCTCTTCTTTTTGGTTTCTAGGACTAGCAGCAAATGCCTACTTCTGCTTTTTTCCACCCCACTCATTGTGGGGGCCTGAGACAGCTTCAGGAAGTCCTTGCAAATCACAAGAGAGACTAAAATTAGAGTCACATCTAAGGAGCTAGAAGAGCTCAGAAGAAGGGTTCTGGGGGTACCAGCCAAGAAGTTAGCCCAGGGTATCTTCCCTCTGGCCCACATAAGATGGGGTGCTCCATGTAGAAGTCAAACTGCAGAGAGGTTGACTCGACAACTGTAGCCCAGAGCCTCAGGAGCCTGCCTGCAAACCATCGTCGTGAGAAGAAGAAAACTGGCATCCAAACTCAAAGGCCCAAAGAAAGGTCTAAGCCTGAGAGTCAGGGCAAGAAGCTCATTCAAGGCACTGTCTTGGATGTGCAGATCCTAGAGAAGAAAGTTAGCAGCTGGGTGACCTGCTCAGGACCTCCCTGCGCTGTAGACACTTCTCTGAGCAACAGCTGCCGTTCTTCATGAATTCACTCTTCTGAGATGTTTTCAATGGAGCTTGCTTATCTTCGTGTTGCCCTGTGGAACCCAGCCCAGAACCTGACTGTTCTGGCTCAAAATGGCCTTTCAGCTGCACAGATGCAACCCATAAACAGAAGGATTTGATGTCTCCTCCCCACCTGACTATAAGTGGTATTACTGCCTAAAGACAGTGAGAAATGCCAGCCCCACCACAGGATCTGAGTTACTCATTCACCTCCTAATGCCCCACCCACCAAGGGTCCTGCAGGAGGTCTCCAGCCATCCAGGTCCCACTAAATCAGCTTCCTTTCCTCTTCCCAAAAATCCATACAGAAAACAAGAGAGTCCTTACTGCCCAGAGGCCTTGGGAATCAGATGAAAAAGTAAGCGACTGGGAGTGAGTGGAAAAGATTCCAGGATCCTGAGCTCCTGTCAGAGGCAATAGAAAACAAACCTGGGCCTTATGATGCTGTTCTTGTTAAAACTCTGGAGATCCAGGAGGAATCTGGTGACGGCCCAGCCGGTCTGCACAGACCTTAGTCTGGAGAACCAGGATATGTCTTCTCTCAGTGTACAAGATGATTTTGTCCCAGGTCTGGGAGAACCAGGACAGAGCCAGAACTCAGGCCCAGGCTGTGTCTGGCTGGCAGAGAAATGGGAGGGAAGATGTTTGGGCTTTCAAGGTAACAGTACAGAAGAGCAAGGGTGAAGAGATACAAGGGTGTGCTGTCCCCGTCCCTCTGCCTTCATCCACCTTCTTGATGCCTTGAACACAGGCTACTCCTTTCTCCTCTTTGCGGTGAAGCAGGAGCCCTTCTCCTTGTCCATGTGTATCAGCAATGTGTGAGAAAGCCTCCTGCTCTACGAATCATCACCCCTTTGTTAACGTAGCTGCACTGTGTCTTCGGAAGACACGCTCCTACAATCTATGAAGAATGACTTCAGTAAAGATATTTTGAAAACTTATAATATTCCTGGACATCAGAAAAATATTTTGAAGAACAGTATTTGGTGTGAGTTTTAGAAACAGGGATTAAAACTATCAGAGAAAAAAATTCAACATCATCTTGTACACTGGGAGAAGACATGGTACTAGAATAAGTAGAAAAATAGCTGCTTTTTAGTTATTTTGGATTGTTGGATGATATTACATGTGTAAAAGCATTCACTGTAATACCCTAAAGAGAAGCTGAAAGTACAGAGAATACTGCAGTACATACAAGGCAGGCACCTGTGAGTTGAGGACAGGACTCTGTGCACTGGAGGTGTGGACAGACCAATTTCTTTTCGAAGTGAGCTTTGGTTTTGGCAGTTTCCTGGTGCTAACATTGGTATGAGCCTAAAGAAGAAGAAGAAGAAGAAGAAGAAGAAGAAGAAGAAGAAGAAGAAGAAGAAGAAGAAGAAGAAGAAGAAGAAGAAGAAGAAGAAGAAGAAGAAGAAGGAGAAGAAGATCAGTGGGGGAGTATACAGTGTCCCCGAAGACCCATAATGAGGTGGAGTGAGCAACGCATCACCCAGTGGCAAGACCTTCTGCTGTCACCCTTTGCTCCTTGGTCCTTGCTGGACTGCAGAATGACAGCGTGGCGAAGGGTGCTGTGGGAGGGGAGTCACAGAGATGCTCACCCAGCAGGAGCTCCTGTTGCTCAGGGCCTGAAGTGTGGTGAGCTGACTCACCCTTGAGGATGATCAAGATGACTCAAAGGGTTGGCGGGTCCTCACTGTTGCTAATCTGCAGACAGTCTACTGTGTGGGAAGGCAGGCATCAATAAATCTTTCTTCCCTGCTGTCTGCCTTGTTGTTTGCCTCTTTTCTTTTTCAATGGGGCCTTAGAGCTAACAGAAGTTGCCTGCATGGAGGCAGTTTGCAAGTACCCTGTGCCACTCTTGTCACAACTGAGCCCCTCCAGGGTCTGCACAGTGCCTTTCAATGCCTCAGCCCTTCTCCAAGCTCCAATGCTGATGACGCTCAGTCCAGCTCTTGGGGATGAGGATGGTGCCTCAAGATGTGCTCCACGCTCTGTAACCCACAGGTTAGGACCCACGAGGTGTCAATGTTTTCCGTCATGTTTTCACAATCATGTCTTTTCTTACTGTATAAAATGTGTTTCTGTGGAAACTATTAAAGGCCATCTTCTTAGCCACTGTTAGTTCAATAACAATGAATAAAGATAACGCTACTGCAGCACAGTGCATTCCATAATATTTGAAAGTGTTGACAGTTGCTGGGCTTGGATCTATGGACCTTGAGAAGCAGATTGGAATTAGCACCCTTAACTGACTGTCACACATAGCAGAAGAGCTCGGATGGACACAGCGGCTTGCTGCTGAGAATCTCGGAATGTCCTGGACTAGGCAGATCAGAAGTGACTGGGATTTCTGAGTGTTTAATTTGTGAGCAGCCCCAGCATACATAGAAAGAAGGATTTCTTTAATGAGATGCTCAAATAGTTTCCTAAAATCACATGGGCCAAGGGGACAGTAAAACTTGTGTGCGAGTTTGCTTGTGCATTGGACCAATGCAGAGAGCTGGAGCCACCTGACTGCATCCCTGAGCTGGAGCCTGAGGTGCCCTCCAAGAGACAGGTGAGAAAAGTGAACTAAGAGATGGTTGGAAAGATGAAATCTCTATTTAAAGGGTAGGAGTGAGCCAGGAAGGAGAAAAACAAAATAATGCAGCAAAAAAAAAGAAAAAAAAAGAAAAGAAACAAACAACATGCCGGCATGCCAGTGCTCCTTTTATTGCAATTGTCCCTTCTTACTCTCATCCTAGGCATGGAGACCCAGAAAGCTTCTGCCCTTGCTGAGCCTGTGATGCTTTCCAGTGTTCTGTGGGATACCCAGGAGAGCCCCAGGGTTCAGACTTCCAAGATGTCACTGGAGTAGCTTCTGATGGCTATCTTGGTGCCAGGGAGCGAGGCAGAGCCCAGAGTGCAGGGGAAGAAGACCGGGGTGATGTTCTGCAGGGAGGAAGCTGGGCCCCAGGAGGTCAGAAGCTCCAGGCTGCACTTGAAGCAGAGATCCCACCCACCCCTGCAGGGACTGCTCTCCCAGTGCTCACAGACTCCTTGAAGAAAAGCAAAAATCTACAACTTCTTTCAAAGCTGACACCTTTGAAAAGTAACCTCTGATTTAGCCACCAGTGCCCAAGGTGAATCAGGGCTGGCTCTAGGTTAGCATTACCACCAGCAGGCAGCGTGGGCTTGCTTCTTTCCATGTAGGAAACCCTGTGGTCACCTGTCCTCTAGGGCACACAGCAGAAAACAGACCATACCCAGATGGGACCGATGGCCCTGGCTACCACAGCCCCTCAACACACAGGCCACCGCTGGACTGAGGAGCTGAAGATCCCTCAGACCCCTTGTCAGAGGGGAGAGGTAGCACCAAAGACTCTCTTGTATGCACAGCCCTGCATTAGTACTTCATTCATAAACTGACTATCCTCAGAGATTCACAATTGCTGTAGTAGTGCAGAGCAATTAGAACTATACGTTGCCATTAAATTGATGGCATCTTTACTCTTCTGCTTTGGGACCATGACTGAGTTGAAGGTGACTTGATGATGGTTTATGTAACACCAGGACCGATCTGAAGACCAAAAGGCCTCCTAGGAGTCTATTGGGCAGGTAGCGTATACAGCATGGATCCTCTGGATACAGGGGTGAGCCTCACCCTGGGAGGACGGAGTGGGCTGCTGCGAGACCTTATCAAGCTACTCAGGGTGCTTAAAACTTGAAAGCTAGTTTTAGAATTTTCCATTTAGTGTTTTGGATTGCTGTTGACCTTATGTAAGTAAAACTACAGAAAGCAAAATCACGGATAACAGGGTCCACAGTAACAGGGAGCATACAATTTTTATTCTTAAAATTCACAAATAAAGGAAAATATGATTTTTTTAAAAAAACCTACCATTCTGAGACAAAATTTCATTTTAATTTAACTAAAAATAACTTTCACACGTTTTCATTAAAAGGTTCAAGATAATCACTTGGCACATGTGATTTGGAGCCACACGCTTTTTAAAAAATTTTGGTAATGATTAAAATGTACTTATCTGTTATTGTTACGAAGGATTAATTTTTTTTCCCTGGGGGTGGATTTTAATGGTTTCATTAGGATATTCACTTTTGCAGTGAAAAGTATTTGTTTCCTTCATTCTTTTTAAGAGTCCTGGACAGTACAAGACTAAGAGAAGGAGGAAGCGAGCCCAGCAAGGCGCCGTGGCCGTCGACTGGACACGCTCTGCGGGGCGGGGTTGCTTGGCCCTCAGATGCACAGGACGGAAGTCCGCTCTGTCCTTGGCTTCCGCAGTGACTTCTGCCCTCCAGCTGAGGTCACTTTTCTTTTAACATTCAAGCATCAAATGAACACTGGCCACCTGCGAACCAAAGTCATCTTTTAAAAAATATTAATAAACGATTAGTGAAGCAGAAACCGCTTTTGTCCGAAGCCCTCGCGCGCGCGAGCTTGCCATCACGCCGCGTCCAGCCCAGCACTGTGGCAGTCCTCTGGGCTGGAAATGCAACCCCGCCGCCTGGCCACCCAGCCGGAGCCTCCCCAGGAGGCGAAGCTGGGGTATTTTACCAGTTTCAGTATCAAGGTTGCCCTTCGCGAGGGATTTAAGGACGGGGGTGGGGGGGTGGGGGGGTGGGGGG